>CAMOHE010055248.1:0-44721 GCA_946598075.1 Artocarpus hirsutus
CTATGTTGAACTGCTATTATATGAGAATCACATATGGAACTATGACATGAACTCGCCTTGTATTGATTAGCGAGGAACATAATGAATTAACATATGTTGTTATAAGTTGAAAAGCATGGTTAGGAAGATTGACTCTTTAAATGATGATTAAATATTGAAGAAATGATGAAACGTGAAGAGGGCGGCGGTTACGTCCTTGGGCACGAATACCCTAAAAGGAAAAATAGGGGGAAGGTGATGACGCTTCCTTGGGTCGAAAGTCCCAGAACGCATTGTACAAGAATCGACTTGGTGAGGACTCGGGGTTTGATGTCCCCTCACTGTAATACCCTCGGAATGTTTGGAGGGTGGCCAAGCACGCCCATTTGGGTTTCGATAAGTGGAGTGTTACTTTATTTAATGTGGATACCTAGGAATAATGATGAATTGTGATATTTATATATATGTATAAGTGTGAAACTTGGTAATGGTTAACTATGGCATCCACAATATATGATCATAATAAACCTCATAATCTAGTATATGATGTAAATTAACTAACCATGCAGTTTTAATGTGGTAATGAATAAAACCTTAAGGTGAGTAATGGTTTTTCCTACTGAGCATGTTGTCGCTCATTCTCTGTTATGTTCATCTATTCAAGACTCACTAAGTGTGAGGTGGCCACAAGAAAAATAGTTGAAAAAGCTATGTAACTATATTACGTTGGGATTGCTTTGAATGCAAAGAATGATCTTCATGATAATGTAAACATCAATTGTTACTTTTTGTGACTGTATTAAGATTTGTTGAGGGTTGAAATGATGATGATGACAGTTGTATATTATTAAAATTTAAGGTGCTACATTAAACTGTGGTTTATTTATTTGTTTATGTTTTTATTTTAATTTGAGAGTCTTTATTTAAGTCCCGGACGAATTACTTTGATGATTTATATTTATTTTTTAATCTTCATTTTATTTAATAAAAACTGTTAACCCCCACTTAGGGGCGTTACAGCTCAAAACTGAAAGTTCAGTATGTACACTGTGGTAATTAATGCACAAGTTTTATGCTATATATCAGGAAGATTCATGCAGGCAAGAAGCCACCGAGGAGGCCATGATGTGTTATAGATTCGTTTCTCGTCTTCCTGCAAAATTCTTTTCTTTCATTTTTCACTTCTGACTAGATGTCGTAGAGAGTACAATGGATCAATATTGTGCTAAAGCATTTGTCATTAACTAAGAATCAAACTCACATTCCATTTACAACTCACCAACTCTCATCTTTCCAAGATTGAAGCTTGCATCTTAAAATCAACTTCTAAGATTCCACAATTGGAGCTACGACAAAATAAAGTTATCACAGAGCGATTCAACAAGCGATATTGAAGACCTCACATTTGAAAACATATATACTACAACAGAAAGGGGGAAAAATCGCCTACAAACCTGGCCCTGTGATTCACCTACTAAACCAGTTGGATGGGACATCTGATTGCCAGCAAAATTGCCCATCCTCCTCATTGCTACTAAATGTTTCCTTACCCCTCCTTATGCCTGCCTCTGAATTCTGGCCTTCACCACCTGAATTCCACATTCTTGAACTGGATTCAAAGGGATCACACGCAGATTTTCCTGGGAAGAAACAGAACTCCCTGTTCACTGATTGTCCGATATCATTCACCTTGCCCACCTCCTGAGAACTGCTGGAACCAGCATCTTCCATTTCAGTTGCCAAATTTTTCTCAGTTCTTCGAAATGGATGTGAGGATAAACCCAGCCTCAGAGACAAATCACAGTCTACTTCTTGTGGGTTCTCTTGGGTGTCCATGGCATCCGCACCCATGAAACACTCTTGCATGGTAGGCTCAGCAGTAGCAGCAGGTGGAACAACTGGCGTACCAACATAAATCGTCTTAGGATGTATGTTTTCTGGGAATGGAGGACCTGACTGGTACTCTTCACTTCGATATTGCGTTCCATAATACAAAGGATATACTGAACCCAAGTTCATTGAGGCATGGGAGTCCATTGTCATTGCCTGGTTATGCCCAGAGACAACATTTTCAGGCAAAAATGTCTGACTGCGAGGAGCAGCGAGGTTATTATTATTCCGGTTGACATGAGTGTTAGCTTCAGAGAGAAAATTCGCAGGGTTTGCAATTGGGGGTCTTGCAAAACTCATTTGGTTCCCTGAGTGAAGTGGCAATAACTGAGGGCGTCTTTCATCACTAGTCCTATCCAAAACTCTAGTGGCTGCAGGGGAAGGCTCTTGTGCTCTTGGGGTAAGGTAAGTCCTAGGGTTATTGTGGCGTTGGCTTCGTGAAGCTCTTACAGGAATGCAACCCAGATTAAGAGCAGCTGAACAACCAAAAGACATAAAAACAATAGTCGTCTAAGACGTTCAATTCGAACTACTCCTACAAGCTATTATACATTGAGAAACAGAATATCAGATTTACCAAATTAATTAAAGCCTACCTTCAACACAGGGTGGCAAAAGGTCTCCAGTTTCGGTTGTTTCCTCTCGCCGGATAATCGTGTTAATAGCGTCATTTACTCTATCCCATAGTGTGTCCGGATTCGTGTACTCAGCCTAAGCAGTTCAAACTAGACAAAATGAGTAAGTTGGAAAACAGAAAACAAAGCACATTCAATCCAAGATCTGTCAAAACTTGGAACAAAAGAAACCAAAAGGAAAAACCTCGGAATTGGCTTTGGAGTACATAATCTCCTCCGCTTTGAGGACCACAAAGGGCAGCTTCTCTTGCCACTCCTTGTTCGCTTTCGTCGTTGCGCTGTGGGCTTCTTTGGCAACCCTAATCATACATATGGTGGGCAATAAGCAAACCAGCCAAAAGAGCACACGAAACCAAGAAAAGGAGAAAAAACCCACGAAAGTAATCACACCCAAAACCTGAAAATCTGCTGAATGATGGAGCCTCTCATGGGTTGGTGCCGATCGCTGTGCCAAGCTCGCCTCACGCACTCGTAAGGTCTTGGGCCTGGCCTCGGCATGTTTCCACAAAACCCTGAGGGTCACACAAATAGACAGAGAGAGAGAAAGGAAAAGAATAGAAGAAAACGAGAGAAAAGACAAAGAAAATGGGTTTTTTTTTTTTTTTGGAAATCAAAGTGAGTACAGTCTTCTCTCTCTACATGGGCATTGACAATGGGTCAGTTATGATAGTGGGTTGTTCTTCTTTTTTGGTTTTCTCGAGTCTCTAGTTGGTTTGGCAATGGGACAGTTTTTCTCTCTTCTTTCAGACGCAGTAGTAGAACCAGTACAGCAAGAGACATTAGAAGAAGAAGAATAGCCTTCCCGTTCTTCTGTTGTTGTAGTTTTGTTGGTTAGCCAATAATTTAGAAAGTTTACCATAGTTCGATGTCCAATCGCTTCTAATTTGTGTCGGGGGTTACCGCCTCTTTTAGGGGAAAAAGAAAAAGAGGAGAGACTCGAGTGGGTTTCCTCAATATAAAAAAAAATATATATATATATATATTTAAAAAAAGGTGTTTTGTAATTTTTTCTTTCTTTCTTGGCCATATTAGCACGGCGGGTTTTATTCGGTTCTGCACAGACCTAACTTTATAAAGAGATATAAAGTAGTTTTTAAGGTTAGAAATTATTTATGCGAGTTTGCGTAATTATTTCTATATATTCACTTTTAGGGTTAATTTTAATTTTAGTCTTTAACAAATAGTAGTTGTTTTATTTTCATCCTTAAACTTGTGTTTGGTTGGAGGAAAGGAATAGAAAAGAAAGGAATAAAGCTTTATTATAATGTTTGGTTGGTTTTTAAAAAAGAAATATTCATTCAAAATGGAAGGACTTTTCCATCAAGTGGATGAATCATTATTCTTTCCTCACATGAGAGAAATAATCATTCCATGTTGTTTTCTTCTTTTTTATAATTATTCTTGAATATTTTAATTATTACTATTATAATTATATTAATAATTACAATATAATCAATATATTATATATTATATTGTAATTATATCTTATAATATAATGTAATATAATTTAGTTGTAATATTCTCATCAATAATATGATAATGATATTAATAATATAATATTATATTGTATAAAAATATAATATAATATAATATCATAATTATGTTATATCATTATTATCATTATGATATTATTAATTACAATATTACAGCTATATTATATAATTATATCATATTATGTTATTAATATAATTAAATATTAATATGATATTATATGTTATAATTACGTAATGAATTACATTTTTACATAATGAATTAATTTTTATAATATTATTTATATTAACCAATATCATAATATTATCATATTTTATATCGTTATTAACATTTTATATTTTATATATTATAACAATAAAAAATATAATTATAATTGCGTTTTATAATATTCTATATATTAAGCATTATCATAATATTATTATATTATTATATTATTATATTATTATTATTATATTTTCTATCGTAATTATATAATTATAGTTTTATTACATTATATTATATTTTATATACTATATAAATTATATGAATATATGAAATATTAGTGTTATAACATACAGGTGATTTTGTCAACATGAAGGTATTTATATTTTATTTTGTACTATTCCTAAAATTACAACCAAACAAATAAATAACTTTTTTCCATTATATTGTATCACCGTTTTTATTACCATTCTACCACTGCAACTAAATGCATCCTATTAAGACATTAATGGTCGTCAAGCTTTTCGAGAAACATTAAAAATATGACCAGTTTACTCATAGGGTGTTTGGCTAGTGGTAGGAACCATCGGTGGAAACTTTTTTTTAACTGTAGCATGTGAGAGTTATATACTGTAGAAATTTTTTTTCTTTTTTATTGTAGGGTGTGAGAACTTTACATTGTTTATAACTGAGTTTGTAGTTCATACCACATTTAGCCAAACATCCTTTCGGTTTTGCATAGAGTGGCTCTATAAATAGATATAAAGTGGTTTTCGACAATAAAAAATAAATTATTTATTTGAGTTTGCGTAGGAGTCCACTACTTTTTCATATTAAAACGCTCTTTCTTACAATCACATATTTTATAACAGCACTAGCAAGTTTACAACTAGAGTGAAGTTGGCGTCGTCGAAGAAAATAAAAAGACCGGAAGTGTATTTTGATTTTGTTTCTAGGCCATTCTTATGCCAAACGGTAGAGTTAAAGTGCCACCTCGAAGATTTGATCGCTTTAAAGGTGGTGGCAGGCTCCTCCAGCAAGAAGCCGCAGTTTACGGAATTCTTACATGTTAATCTCTACCTCTATGATAATCACTTCTTTAGAAAAAAGAAAAAAAAACACTCTTTTTATATGTTTGATATCCTTCAACCATGGGACGTACAGAGAAGGATGGACAGTCACCCTTAAATTTTTTATAAAAAATTTTATAAAAAAAATTATATTTTGTCTCTTTAAATTTATATTCTGATACCTCCACCATAAAAATTATACTTTGTCTTTTTAGAATTAATTTTGTCTCTCATCTTATTAGTTCGGTCACATCTTTATGCTTCTTATTAATTTTTCTAATTCTATCCCTACTTTGATCTAAATGGAATCTCACTTTTCTTGCAATTATTAAGGTCATGTTTAGTACAATGGGTGAGAGGTGGGATTATATTGTTCATTCCTAATCCCACCCTTGAGGTCCTACCAGCTAATACCAGCTAATGTTGGTAGAGCTAGAAAATATTTCAGCAGGGGTACTATAAAAAAAAGTCAGTAATTTTTTTTTAATTTTATAAGGATTCAATTATATGTTTCAATTGTTGAGTTGGGGTATAATTGTAACTTTCATCATAAAAGTGGGAGCACAATTAAAATTAATAAGAACATAACTAACATGTTGTTGGGCAAAATCAGTTTTAACTAAGACTTTTGGTTCCTATAATGTAAAGCTATCAAAGTTATAGTGATTAGGAAAAGGGAGTTATAGCATAAAGCTCTTACAAACAGACTTTGAACTTGCTAAAAACTTCAGTTTCATCTTAAAAGGTCAACCTATTAAGTAGGATGATCTCATGTCTTCATAAATTGTTTGTTTTTATATTTTAACAATATAGTACTTGAGATTCTTTTTTCTTTATATTTACATGCTACAGTTTTTACTTCAAAATTTTAAGTCTAACCACACTTCTTAAATACCCTTTAAAATTTTACACAAAATTAAAGATAAAAGTTTAAATTCCAAAATATGAGTGGGACAGGCCCCACTCATTTCCATGTCCCTCTTCCATTGGGTAATGTGTGCCCGCATATTTATCCAATATTCATGGGTTATTTGTCCATGGAAATAATGCGTTCAACGAGCTCCTTTGTCTTTCAATGGAAATAAATCACATTAAACATGAAACGCACCATCCAATCCTAACTCTAAATAATAATTCTATTCAATTCTATGAACCAAAAGCAAATTACAAAATTAAAAGACAATTAGGGCCCGTTTGGCTTATGCTTTTAGTCAGTAGAAAAAAGGAAGTAAAAGTTATAGCTTTTTATTAAGTATTTGAAATCATATTCTAAAAAAAATGTAATAGATTAAAATGGTTTCAATTATTTTTAAATGTTATAAAATGTTATATTTAAGCTTATAATGTATTATTAATACTGGTACAAGTTTCAAATATATTTTAGAGGTTTTTTTTTAGAAGCTAAATTTTGTGGCTTTGACAGGAAGCATTTTTGGAAAGCAAAAGCTTTTCTAATAGTTTATCAAAATACTTCCAGAAGCAACTTTTAAACTCAAAAAGCCAACAACAGTTTTTAACAAGCCTTCCCAAACAAACCCTTATCATGTGGTGCTTGTTTGATGCTTTTCATTCAACTTGAAATCGAACCCACCTTTTCAAAAAATTTTGAAAGCATATACGACGACAAAATAATTTCTGCTTTATAACCTCAACTCGATAGGTAATAACGTACGCCAAAGTTTGTAAAGCAAGGGTTTGTTCTCTTTCTCGATATTTTGTAATTTTGATTTATAATTTATGCTTTCTTTGGAAGACAATTGCAAAATAAATTTTCATTTAATTAATAAAAGTATATGCTATTGTGTAATATCGAATTTGATTGGAACAAATGGAATGCATATGCATGTAACATCCATCTTACTAAAACAGTAGCCTTTAACTAAAACATTGACATTAATCACAATCATGGTACATTTTTTCCACTATTGCAAGCTCAAAAAAAAAAAAAAAAACCCACTGGATTTCAAAACTTTTCTTCCCCTTCTCTTCTTTCTACTAATTTATCCCCACCCACAAAAAAAAAAAAAAAAAAATCAACTCATCAATTTTAATTATGAACAGTGTAAAGCTCTCAATAACTACAGTAAAAAAACAAAATGCTGCTATTAAGTAAAGTTCTCGTATATTACAATTTTTAAACTTAAAACTTTAGTGACAAGTAAAGTATCAAACAGCCTAAAAGTAACCAATAAATCCATCAAAGAAACATCCACAGATATCCATTGTTGGTGCATCTGCAATTATGCAAAATCTAAATTTGCTGAGATTGTCTTCTAATTAACAACACCGTCTTGGACAGTTTTTGACACCACCCTGACACCCTCCATGGGCCTTTGGCCCTTCCCCACTCGTTCATGTCTTGTCCTCTCTTGAAAATGGCTGTACAATCACAAAAGTTGTCCCTAAAACCTCCTTTTCTGAGTTGCTGAGCAATCCAACATCCCAACCCCCCCACTTCCATACACAGTCACTTTGAAAATCAAAGATGGTAAAGTTTTTAGTGACTGGAGGGTCCAGTTTCATCACCAGTCTTGATGAAACTTGCTCTGCAAAGGAGGAGGAACCCCTAAACTTTTCTTGTCAACTTTTTTAATTAGCATTCCAATTTCTCTTTTTTTGGAGAATTCTTGATGGGGTCAAAAAAATAATGGTGGTCATATTTCTAAATCGTTAAAGTTAAATTGTTAAGACTTTTTTTCATCTAATATCTAATATAATTGTGACGTGATCTGATATTTTATTTTCATGTCATTTCTTGTATCCTATCCCCGAATTCTTTTTCCTTTTTGTCACTGCAATTAGCTGGAAAACAAAAAGATTCCCTTTTTACTTTTTTTTTTTTTGTGAACATTTCTTGAAAGCAAAAGGAGGGAAGCATTGTGGGTGGGCACCAGGCGGACCTCAGGCAGGGTCCACGTTACTAAATAAATGGTGCTTCAAAGTACAACCCTCTTTTTCTTTTCAAATAATTTTGTTGCTAAATATAAAAGGGGTCTTGTTGATCAAAAACTTTATCCCATTGATGTTACACAAATATCTTAGAATGCCCCCATCCTTGCATTCACCACCCACCTATCCATGAGTGGGTAGGCTAGTGAAGCTATGACATATACAAGCAAGTACATCACACATGAGCCCCATGTGGAAACCAACTCAAATCAATGCCTAGAAAAGGACATCCATGACCCTTTAGAGTCTGCATAGTATTTTCCTTGGTAAAAGCTTTCAAATCCCCCCCTTTTTGTTTGACTCTTTTCCTTCCAAATTGTGATATATTTTATATTTGTTGTTGCAATCAATATGATCTAGCTAGTTCACTTTCCAAAGCCCTTTTTTCTCTTTTATCTAGCTAGGAGTTTTCAAGAGGAAGTCATCTCAGTTAAAACTAGAGATTGAGCCTTGAAAAGAATAAGCTGCCATTACGCGTTTAGTGCAAAAGGAAAGGGCAAAAAAGTTACTTCCTCTTTGTGGTGGAAGATGCGACAAAAGATTACTATAAAAGAAGAAGTCGAGTGCCATATTGGGCTTAAAAGGCACTGTACACAAAGAAAGTGACAGCGCAATATTGCTGTTTTTCAAGTTGCATATTGATGATGCCAGGTATATGAAATCTCTCCCTCTTCGGTCCACAAATCATTGAAGTTTGACCAAGGAAAAAAGCATACTCTGAGCTAGTACTTCTTACACTAAAGAGATAAAAAGGATAACCTTTTTTTCGTGTATAATTAAGTTCAGTTTCAAGGATTCAACTTGTTGTGCCATCCAAAATAGGCGAGAGACCAACACCGTGATTAACGAGATCTATAGCTCACTACTAGAAGCGGCGGAGCCATCTGGTGTCCCGTAAATCACTTGAAATTTTCTAATTTTAACTTTAATATATATAATTTATAATAATTTTCTTTTAAGGATAAACTATACATGCCCCGATACCCCGAACTTCAAGACCTAATATTCGCTCTCCAAAATGCTAAAAATGTCTTAAGAATAGGTTCTTTGATTAGACTATTAAATAGAAAAGACGTAGCATCTGAAGGTGATAGTTCGGAAACTAACTTTGGAATTACTATTCTACCCAATTCTTTAGCATCATAGGGATTAAAAATAAGCTACGAAATTTAGATTTTTCCCTTCATCCTTTTTCTTTGTCGTTTAACATAGGTTCCCCCTTTTCCTTCTTCTCTTCAATTTTCACAATGCTTCCACTGGGGTGCAGCGGTTTTTGCTTGGATATAGGAATAGGAAGAGTGGGCGTGGTAGTGGGGTAGAGCGGAAGCGGATAACGATTTTGGGTCAAGTGCTTATTGCTTTATTGGCAAGTCTCCATATTTCTATTATAGACAAAGACAAGAAAGACAGGATAACACCAATAATCTCTCATTTCTATTAGCAAAAATAAAAACAGAAAAATCCTAGACGATGTTGTTGTGCATTTTACGCAATTAGTAAAGACTACGTGCACAAAAATGAACCTTCAAATGCAATCCTTTCAGTTGTAATAGATGCAACGTATGGGTTACAATTGCATGAAGTTGGCTTAGTTTATGATAAATTGTTAGGAAAAAGTTTCCCCTGTCTATAGCACTTGCAATGAAATTCTCTCCTAAGAACTCAGAGCCAAGGATTAAAAAAAAAATCGGTCGATTTTCAACTGACACTGGCCGGTTTCCATGGTTTTTCAAGGGTCGGATGCCATTGGTTTCAGAGACAACAACCAAGCAGTTTAAGGCAGTAATCTGATAGTTCAGAGACAGTAATCAAGTTTTTTTAAAGCATATTATTATATAAAAGCCAGATAGCATAATTAAGGTTTAAATTTGTAGCATATATCTTAAAATGTGTTGTAAATAATATATTATTAAATATTAGGTCTATATTATGAGAAATTGAATTTACAGTACTATTAAAAACTCCAAAATACACTCACTTCTTTCTCTAATTCTTCCTTGTTGATGGCTAGTTAACACCATATTTGATAGTAAATACATATATTTACCAACAATGTCGTTGGACAGCATTAGTATCGACATCGCCGGCGGCTGTCAAATGCCTTATTAACTGTTTCATACTATGTTTACTGCTAAATATATTTGTACTTACCAGTGATATCACCGGGCATCACCTGTATTTTGTAAATACAATATTTATTAGTAAATATCGTATTTACCAATAACGTCGTCAAATGTCATTGGCTCCGGCGACACCACCGACGGCAGAAAATATCATATTCACAATAAACACACCCGTTTACAAGTTAAAACTAACAAACAAACCAAGTACTTTTCTTTTTTTAATTTAGATCCTCCTCCGTCCCATTCTTTCCCTCTGATGAATCGTGAGGGGGACGATCTGCAACTCCATCGGAAACTACTGGATCGCAAGCTTCTCAGATTCTTTCTTCGCCGTTCGGCGCCTCAAATCAATTCGTCCCCTCTGTTCGTCACTCCAAAGTCCGTCAGGGATGGGACAATTCCGGAGCTGTGCCGTCGAAGAAGAGAGAGAGAGGGGGGGGGAGAGAGAAAAAGAGTACCAATATATTAGCAACAATGCGTAACAAAAGTCATTGTCTCTAGATGAATAAACGAAAATGGCACAGGACAGACATTCTCAAACACCATTTCTTCAAGTAATGTTGGAAGACACTATTTTTGTATTTAAGCACAAATATGCTTCATAAAAACAATATTGCAAGCAGGCTCCGTTGTTTATTACAATTTATACTAATAACTAGGAACCACATGATTCGCACTGATAATTTGATGTGAATGTTTAAGCGTATTTTTATTAATTTAAATTTGTACACTTTAATTTAATTATTTTTTGCTATATTTTAAAAGTAATTTGACACTTTTATCAAAATAAATAAATAAATAAATAAAGTATGAATATCGTAAGTTTGAATTTTAAAAGGCGCTTCAATATCTTGTTTATGAAAGTAACAAAATTATGACAATATAAACAAACTTCACTTTAAAAGGAGGGGAAATTAACTTAGATGTAAAACAAACAAACAAATAATTAAAAGAAACTTATAATTAGAAATAGCTTCTAAATATCTCATGTATTCTTTTGAAATCTCTCATTTTTCTCTCTTATTTTAAAAAAAATGGATTCGATACTAGAAATAGCAAAAAAGCAATCCTTTGACCACTAAAATTATATTAAGAAAAAAATCTATCCTTATCAGTATATAAAAGTATTGTTTCTAACATCATTTGACTAAAAATTAATTGAAATAACTTCAAAAACTTTATAGATTTCTTAAAAATTAAACAAGCCCAAAAGAAAAAATGTTGATAAAAACCTAAAAGTCCAAAAATCTCAAAAATAAATATGTTATTAACTTTTTAGTTAATTTATAGTTAAGATAAAGTTTGACATGGATTAATGGTAATCTGGGTCGTTTTGGAAAGTTGACTTGTCAATAGACAAGAATGAACCACAAGATGGATTAAAAAAAAAAAAATTACTTCTGTAACTTCTGAAAAGATGAGGTATGTTTTTAGATTTTATAATGAAAGCGGACAACACGGAATTTTGAATCTTCTTAAGTAGAATACAATTTAGAAGGGAAAAAAAAGTGGAGAATATTTTTGTGGAGGTAAATTAGAGAGAAAATTACTTAGGGGTGTATATGAAAAAAAAAAAGTATTTAAAAGGATTAACAGAGGTTAAAAAGTAAGATAAGTATTTAAAAGGACCACGTTTGGAAAAATAATATCTTAAGGACTGTGAAAAATAAATTTAAGTATAACATATCTGAAAAAAGTTATTTAGACAAAACATATTTGAGAAAAATTATTCTAATGAGATAATTTAAATGTATAAGATTAAAGAAAAGTGAATTATCAAAATATACGTCTCACTCAGAATATATATGTTTTCTTCCAATGTTAACATAAAGTGTAGCATAGTTTTAAGAAAAATGGATTTTGGTGAAGACATATAAAAAAAAATAAAGAAAGCTAACGAGGGAGAACATAGGGGGATAAAAAAGATGCTTAAGTAGAATCACATGAGAGAAAAACTATATCATCGATACAATTAGAAAAACTTTTATAAATGTTACAATTTATGAAATACCTTTTTAGAAAATTGTGAGGAAAAAGTTTTAAAGAGAACCTGTTTGGAAAAAAATATTTCAATAAAGAAAAATTAGAAGAAAAAGAAATTTTAATGAAATGCATTCAGACAAAACAAATAACATTGAAGGAAGGAAAAATAGTGAGAAAGAAAGAGAAGATTTTGGGGAAAAAAGATGAAAAAGTACATAACATAAAAAGAATATTGAAAAAAATAAAACTCCCTTTAATATTATTGAAAAGATTATAAAGCAAATTAGAGAAAAAAATATCTTGGGTTACATGTGAGAGAATGATATTTGAGAGTGTTGTAAGAAATAGAAGTCTAAGTGAAGTAAGTACTAGGGGGAATCAGGAAAAATTATTTTTTTAAGCACTAAAGAAAAAAATTATAATAAATGTATATTCGAGAAAAGATTTTTTATTTTAACATCCCGACTGTGCGTTAATCTCTTAAACTTTGCTTACTTGTAAAAATGCAAAATATTTTTTTAAACGTAATGATATTACTTGGTGGTCACCATAAATATTTTTGAAACACTTGTTTATTTTTAATTATAAAACACTTACTTAATTCATCTTATAAAAGAGGTTCTAGCTTATGACTAGACTATAACATACTATATAAAATAAAAATTCTTTCAAAAAGCAAAATTCAAACTACAGCGGTATCTATAGCCTAACCATTGCATTTGTGCCACTACCATACCTAGCTCATCAATCTTTCATATTGGTATCTTTTTAGGATTTCCTACTATATGAAGAAACTAGACGGGCTTTCGCTCAATAAGTCTAAACATTTCTCACAAAACATTTATAAAAGAATACTAATAATAATACAATGCATGATTCCAATTATGATAATTTGTGGACATCTTATAACTTATCCTTAACTTATTCTGAACTGTAAGACCTAGTGTTCGTACCCGATGCGCGATCATCAAACAATGAGGTCATATCTTAACTTAACTTGATAATCCCCTTGAGGTCAAAAGACTTATAATCCTCACCTAAGTGGATGTTGGTACAATACTTAATTATCTTTTCTTAATTATCTTGACTTGAGGGTTTAGATTACTAATCTTGTAAACTTATTGTAATATATTATATGTCATAACTTGGTATCTAACGTAATATGCATAACAAATGCAATTGTAAATCATACATAAGTAAAGCATATAAAAAATCATTTTCTTCATGTCATAGTTGAAATTTAAAACTTACTTGAACCTTGCACTAATGTTCCAATTAGATCCTCCCTCTTGATTAGTCAGCTCTGTGTCTTGTTTAAGTAATACCCAACTATTAGCTCAAGTCTATGTCATCAGTTTGTTTCTACATTACTTGACTTTGATATGCCCTAGTCAAATTTTTGTGTCTCATAATACGACTTTGAATTTGCCTAACGCAGTTCATTATTTGGTTAAAAACCACAAGCTTATTCGGTAAGCTCAATGACCGTTTTGTTAAAATAATGATTTTATCCTCAACGGATTTCTAAAAATTTCAAATACTTTTAGGCTAAAAATATATGATTACTTGCTATCTTTAAAAGTGCAGAAACTAGCTAATCCAGTGAAAAATTCTAAAAGTTTGTGGACAAATTCGAACCCTTTAAAAAAATGTTTTTCTATTTTTACCATTTTAAAAATTCCTTAATTAAATCCTATAATTCATGACTTAAAATCCGTGTGGAATTGGCAAAAATATTATTTCATGGAAGTTAACAGTTTCGATGAGATTTATAACTTTTGTGTTTTTTTTTTTTTTTTTTTAAATCAATTGTTTTGGTCAAATTTGTACACAATCAAGTTTGAAAATTGTGTTTTTGGCTTGATCCGATTAGAATTTGAGGACGACATTTCTAATAAATCTCATATTAAGATCAAAACTAGTTTGAACTCGAAGTGTGTCAAAAACTCAAATATTTAAAAAAAATGTCTCAAAATGTGTTGCAACACTTTAACTTACTACATTTGCTTTTGTTGTGTGATAATCTTAATTTAAGCCTAATAAGCACATCCATAGACTTACACCACATAGAGCAATCATGCCATATAAAGTCATTTACATGCAAAGTCTATAGTCATATATTATAATATAAAATAAATAAAAACGCATACTTTAACTAAAATTAAAGCATTAGGGTTTTACCTAGAGGACGCAACGTGAAAATCTTCTTCTGTGAACTTGAAGACTCTCCAAGATCACCTTGTTTGCAAGATCAAAATACCACAATAAAGATCTAGTCCATACTTAAACCAAACCTTGAACACACTAAACAAGGTTTAAATTTTTATCTTAAAATCCCCCTTGAACTTCCTTTAAAACTTCTCTAACTTCTTGATCTTGTTTTTAGAGGTATTTTAGAGGCTTGAATCACTAGATAATTTGTGCTAGGAAGAGGGGTAGATTTTGGAAGAGAAAATATAGAGGATTTTTTGGCGTTTGGAGCAAAAGTTGGAGAGAAAGAAAATGAAGTTTTCAAAGTTGTTCCTTGGTACTTATAAGCCTTGAGAGAGAGACCTAAATGCAATAAAAATTTTTCTCAAAACCCCCTTGTAAGTACTGGATTTCATGAGGAAATTGGGGTAAATTTTACAATTTTTGAGGTACAAAAGTAAGACAACTTTTTAACTTTTGGTACACTTAGGTTAGGTAGATTACACCTTAATAGTCCAATTTTACCCAAAACTGTGTTTTTCTTCTTCTATCAATGTAGTATTAAGGAGATATTTTTTCTTCTGTCTAAAAATACCATAGTACACTATGCACTCACACTATTTGTCTCATCAATAGTAGTTTGCCTATTTGTGTGGGTACTGATTCTGTATAATTTTACTATGTTGTCACTATACTTTTTTGAGTATCTTTGCACACTAAATTCCAACACTGGGTGGATTACATACACTAAAACCTATACTAGTTTAACTGTCTGGCAAGCTGTCAACTTATACACTGCTTAAGACTTCGGCCTGATATTTTAATCTTATAAACCCATATTTTCTTTATGGGTATTTTTATCACAAAAATTAGATTTCAACTCAACGCATGTGACATTAATTTTGCCTTTAAGGTGCTTAACAAATTTTTGAATATTTAACTTGAAATTATTCTTCTTTTTGCTTCATTTTCCCTCTTAATGCTTTCGATTCAAACAAGGTATGGTTACGTTACTTCCTAATTTTCAGAATCTAAAAGTCCTTGCTTGCATCTTAAAGATTTTGATGAAGAATGTGCTACTTTTTACAATCAAGCTTGCACAAATGAAATTGTTAGTTAAAATTATTCCCTATCTTTAAAAGAAAAAGTAAAACTTGGCTTAATTCTTTGAAACCTAAGTCAATTGGCACTTAGCAAGAAATGCAAACAAAATTTTTGAAAATTTTTTTCAACACACAAGGATAATGCTTTGAAAAAAAATCAAAAATTTTCACAAAACTCAAATAAAGCGTTCTTGTCCATATCATGGTTTTAAAAAATGACACATCATAAGTTTCTTCAATGAAGGTCTAACTTCCGAAACCAAACAATTTGTGGAAATAATGTGTAATAGTGAGTTACTTGATAATGAACCTGAGGCAGCCTTAGAATATTTAAATCATTTGGATGAAATTCTTAGTCTTGGCATTTTGTCAATTCTTCTAAAGGCTTCATTAGATTTAATCTTACTAATGCTAATAAAGAAAAACACTATCTTAGTTAAGAGAAAGATTTAAATGCTTGGATTGTTAGTTTGGCTCGAAAGATTGAAGCCATGAAACTTAAGAAAGTATAAAAAGTCAAATATGTGCAAAATAAAGAAATTTGTGGTATTTGTTATATGATGGGACACTCCACTAATGAATATCTAAACATTCTAGAGTTTAAAGAGGTGTCACTTAAGCAAATGCCACACATTCAAAAAGCCTTTTCCCTCTTTGTATTCTGAAACTTAAAATCTACAACTGAGAAATCGTTCTAATTTTAGTTAGCGAAATGATACTTGTGCTCATGCTTGACAATCTCAAAAGCCTCTAAGGACAAACATCAATGAAATCATCCTATATACATTCATTTAAGGACAAACAACCATCAACAATTAGACTACACAAGCCATCAATGAAATCAAGAACACACTTTCTATATTAGTAGCTTCTTTGCGCATTCTAGAAAAAGGCAATTTCTTGGTCAACCTCAACCTCAATCTTCGACATAGTTTCATGTTTCTTGCACTAAAAAAAACTCGTCAAAAAAATTTAATTCGATCCCCTATTTAAAGTAGGACAGCAATTGACAAAACTACTCCTTTCGTAGGCCAGAAGCCTAGTTCTCCTCTGAAATGATCTATGAATGATGAAAACCTAGATGAAGAAAAGTGCTCACTTCCAAGGTCTATTCCTCAAAGATTACAACCAACTCAACAATTAAATCAAAATTCTAAAATCTTTGAACTTTTCAAGAAAGCTGCAATCAACATTCCTCTACTAGATGCAATCAGGCAAGCTGCATCTTATAACTAAGTTTTTGAAAGATATGTATACAGTCAAAAGGAAACATAATGTGAAGAAAAGGTTTGACTGAAAGTGTGAGTTTAATCACGTAACATCTCACCTTACCTAAGTACAAAGATCTTGATTGTCCTCCGCTATCATAAATCATTAGAAATACTGGAATAAACTGGGCTTTTCTTGACGTTGGTGCTAATGTTAACCTTTTACCATTCTCTTTTTATAAGTAGTTACAGTTGGACGAACTTAAGGCAAAATCTATTACACTTCAACTAGCTGATCATCCTGTCAAAATTCAAAAGGGGTAGTAGAGGATGTCCTTGTCCAAAGTGATAAATTTTCTTTTCTGTTGATTTTATTGTTTTGGACACACATCTTGTTTTAAATTCAAATGCTTAAATTTCTATAAGTCTAGGCCGTACATTTCTTACAACCTCAAACGCTTTGATTAATTGTAGAAATGATATTTTGAAGCTTTTCTTTAAAAATATGACATTAGAATTTAGTATTTAATGTGTTTTAACAACCTGTAGAGGATTTTGAATTTCATAAAATGGATTTTATTTTGGACCTTGTCCATCAACGTTTTACCATTTTTATATTTTTTGATTCTTTAAAGGGTTGTTTAACCACTTCTAATAACGACACTTTTGAAACTTCATATCTTTGTTCTTTATTAGATTCTTCTCATAAAGAAGAAAAGCACTATTAAAGACCAAAATTTGAAGAGCTTACGCCAATGACAAATGCATTAGTTCCTTCAAGTGTTCAAACACTAAAGTTGGATTTGAAACCATTGCTACCTAACCAAAAAATACTCCTTTCTGGGTGAGAATAAAACATTTCAAAAATACATGATTAGCATTTTCAGTGACATAGTTGAATGTTTTCTCGAAGTTTTCATGGATGTCTTTTTTATTTTTGGTGATTCATTTGATGAACGTTTATCCAATTTCAAAAAAGTTTTGATCAGGTGTGAAGAGAAAAACCTTATTCTAAATTGGAAAAAATGTCATTTCATGCTCACAAATGGCATCGTGCTTAGTCACATATAAAAACAAAATTGAGGTAGACAAGTAAAAAATTGGATTGATTGTCAATTTGCCAATTCTAAATTCTATTACAGATGTAATATTCTTTTTAGAACACGTTGGTTTTTATAGTAGGTTTATCAAAAATTTTACTGCAATATCTAAGCATTTGTGTAAACTTTTATTGAAAACAATGTGTTTGAATGGACTAAAAATTCTTAAAGTAAAAGCATGCTTACTTCTGCTCCCATCATATCATGTAACCTCCTGTTAATCTTTACCTTTCAAAATAATATGTGATGCTAGAGACTATGATGTTGGAACAGTTTTAGGTCAAAGAAAAGATAAAAGACCACATATTATTTTCTACACAAGTAAAACTTTGCATAGTGCTCAAAATTATTCTACCACTAAAAATGAATTATTTGCAATAGTTTTTGCATTGAACAAATTCAAATTTATCTTGTTCGTGTTATAACGTAAAGACAAAAATATAAATTACATTCATATGCCTTAATTACTCTATCATCCGATTGGTACCACCTTGATGTGTGGATTCCATTTAAGTAATAAAAATAGTTAAAGTTAGTCTTAATAAAATACCAAGAGTGGATCCCCTAACCTCAACACTTATTTCTGTATTTTATAAGATTAAACTTCTACATTTATTTTTCGTGAACATATTTTTATGTTGTGATCTTTTGAAATCTAATTAATTCTATGTGGATGGACCTTGGACTTCTAAGTTTTTATCACTTGATATAACATGCATTTGGTTATAAATCTAAAAGTTATAGTAACGATGAAGGCTAAATTGAATTCACTTAGTAAGTCTAAAATTTTTAGACTCATTGTTCTTACATTTGACGCTGTAAGACTTATGGGATATAAATAGTTTTTATGTGAAAGCATAATAAGAAAAAAGAGATTGTAAGGTATAAAGCTCGACTCCTTGAACAAGATTATTCACAAAGACTTGGAATAGATTATGAAGAAATTATGTTTATATATTTAATCAGCTTTCAAGTTTTTGAATATTTAGAAATCCCTCTTGTGAATGTTGTTTAAGCTTCCTTATATAGATCTCTTTATAATGATGTTTATATGAAAATCCCTAAAAGATTTAAGATTCCTAAAGCGTCAAGTTCAAAACCTATAGAAATGCATTCAATCAAGTAACAGAGATCATTGGATTGGTTAAAACAATTTAGATACATGTGGTATAATAGTTTAAGCAAATATGTGTTAAACAAATTATATTGAATAAACCTAAGACACCAATGATACTAAGCACCATCCACTAATAAAATGTAGATCTCACAGTATAGGACCCACAGGCAGGGCTCACTTTTTATTGTTGATGGTGCTTAGCACCGATGGTGCCCCTAAGCATTTTTTATTTTTATTAAGAAAGCAACAAAAGGTTATGTGATCTTCCTGTTTACGTCAGTGATTTAACATCATTGGAGCTCATAAAAAAATCTTGAGACAAATATATAATCAAAGAAGACTTTGAAATGAAAAACCTTAGAGAAACCAAAAATTGTCTTGGTTTGCATATTGAGCCTCTTCAAAATAGAATACTTTTGTATCAATCAAACTATATGGAAAATGTCTTAAAATGCTTTAGAATAGATAAAGAAAATCCTTTAAATGCCCCAACGGTGAATCAACTGCTTAAAGTAGATTCGAATCTATTCCGTCCTTATAAATGTAGTGAAGTGCTTGTTGGTCTTGAAGTACCATATCTAAGTGCTATTGAAGCTTTTATGTATCTTGCTAAGTACACAAGGCCAGATATTGGATTTACATATTAGCTTATTTAAATATTTGGCTCATCTCCTACATAAAGACGTTTAAATAGAATTAAGCACATATTTCTTTCTCTTTGAGGAACATTTGACTTAAGTTTGTTCTATCCTAAATGATCAAAGGAAGGACTAATTAATTATGTAGACGTAGGTTATCTGTCACATCTACATAAACCCAGACCATAGACGAGATATATGTTTACATGTGGAGGTATTGTGATTTCATGGCATTCATAAAAAGCACACATTAGTTGCTACTTCATTAGATCATGTTGAAGTTATTACACTCGATGATCCAAGTTGAGAATGTGTCTTGTTGCAGTCTATGACTCAACATATCCAAACAACTTGTAGATTACTAATCAATAAGGATCCAACGATATTTTGTGAAGACAATAATATATGTATCACTACATCAAGAGTGACAGAACGAAACATATATCTTTAAGATTCTTCTCATTTGCCTAGGAGCTTAAAAAGAACAAGGACGCTGATGTTCTATTCACTCATTCGAGAAACAACACTGCAATTTTTTTTACAAAGGCAGTTTCCACTTCAACGTTCAAACAAAATATACACAGTATTGGGATGTGCCATCTATGAGATTTGTGAAGGATAACTAATATCAACTTGAGGAGGAGTTTACATCATTTGTACTTTTTTTTCTGTTACTTTGGTTTTATCACACGGAGTTTTCGTAATAAGGTTTTTAATGAAGTTGTGTGGAATATATATACGAAAATGATATATTCTTTTCCCTTTTACTATGGTTTTTGTCCTTAGAAAAGGTTTTCAATGAGGATATATATGTATATATATATATATATATATATGGTGCACATCCAAGGGGTATTGTAAACAAATCAAATAACGTGACTCTCGATCACATGAGTAGCAACTTATAATGCAAATGGTGACAAATAGTGAACTACTATATATGAAAATAGTCGAATAATAAGTTACTATTGCAAACAATAATGGCATAGTAATATGAATAATATTGCATAGTATCAGAATTTTCATTATAAATGCGAATTCGTCTGATCCATTTTTACGAACCAAACTTCAAAAATAAAGGAGTTTCTCTCTATTTCTCTCTACTTTACATCTCAAGTGTTTTTTTATCTTTTAGTTTTTAGAACTATTCAACATTTAAAAAAAGACAACAAAAAAACTAAATGCTTCTTTTAATTAGTTGGGATGTAATTGTTGAAAGTGAACGAACTAAGGGGCCAAATCCTCTATGGCAATGCTCACCTCATGCGGACCTATTACCACCTTCACTTTCATCACGATCATCACACATGTGATCTAGAATGAGCACCAAACCCATCGCAAACGCGCAATCAAAGGCGAGCTTATAACTAGTGAGAAAACATCCTTCCCAAGCATCACGTCAGTGGTGGGGTCCACCTTTCACTTGATCTCAGCAGTTGGTTCTCTTGATGAGCCCTCTTGTAATGACTCATAAAATATACAACACCGTTGGGAGTACGATTCTTAGGGGTGTTTAGAGGAATGGTGGGAACCAGTGGTTAGAACTATTTTTATTATAACATATAAGAGCTTTATACTGTAGCAATTTTTTTTTATTGTTACTGTAGCATGTGAGAGCTTTACATTGTTCGTAACTGAGTTTGTGGTGAGAACCGTAATTCTCACCACTTAGCCAAACACGGGGTTGGATTTGGTACTCCTCATCACTATCACCACTATAGACCTCCACAAGTACTGACCGTCCAATAAAATATGTATATATATTCTCGCTGAAACAATTTTTTTCAAAGAATAATTTCAATTATTATTCACAAATTTACGTCTCTTCTTTTATAAACTTGATTCTATCTAATGTAGAAAAAAATACATAACGATTTTGCAAAGTATATAATAAATATGCATATAACACAAATGTTTCAAAAACCATAGCCAAAGTTTATTCACAAAACACAACAACAACAACAAATACTTAACCAAAGACAAAGGAAGACTCAAAATTCAAAAAAAAGAAACATAAATTCAAATGAAGAAAATGTCAAAATATTCTAAATATACCTAAATTTTGGTGTTCAAGACGTCAAGGTAGGCGACGGCAGTAAGTCACGGCGTCAGAGATGATTTGACGATGAGTCACGACATCGAAGATAAGGGTTGAAGAAGTAAGAAATAGAAGAGATGAAAGAGAGAGTAGAAAGATAGAAGAAATTTAGAGAAAGAATTTGAATGTGAGAAAAAAATAGTTTAGAAGTGAGGAAGATGGAGAATAGATTCGTAAATTGGATAAAGTGAAATGGAAGAGAATGTTAGAGGAATGGAAGATAGTGATCAAAATTTAAGAAGAAAATAAGAAACTTTGAAATTTTTTTATAAAAGATTGAGCAGAAAAAAGTCCATCTTTTGTTTTAAAAATTGTTATTAGAAGACGGTTTTGTGAAAACTGTTGTCTAATCTTAGCACATTAGATTATAGTTTTCTAAAAACTTTTGTCTAATGTGCATGCAGAAATCTTCAAAACATAGAAATTTCCATCTTATGTTTTTTTAATACATAAGACAATAGTTTTTTTTTTTTTTTTTTTATAAAATGTTGTAAAATAAGCATCGTCTAATCTTTTTATTGGTAGTAGTGATAACAAAATTTTTCTCAAAATTTTTGTAAAACCACTTTATATTAATTCAATGCTTAAATAAACATTTACAACTTTACTTACTTGGATGAAGAGAGATGATCGGTAAACTCATGAAACAAAGACGTTCTCTATCAATGAAACTACAGTCTTTTTTGCCTAGTTCTCGATACCATATAGATGAACGGGTGAGTGTAGAAGGAATTAAGGTTTCTATGAGATCATGTTTCTCATTTTGCTCACACGTTAATCTCAACATATGAGCAGAATGTGTCTCGGGATGAAGGACACTTATTTACTCTCTTTCTCTTTCCTATAGGCTTATACGGAGGAGATTTTGACAAAGTATTCTCAGTCTCCTTAAGGCTTACAATTGCCTAGAATGAATAGAGGTAACCTCTATTTATGGAGCATGAAAGAGCTATCAGGTGTTTGACAAAGTTGGTTAGAATCAACTTTTTGGTTTAAAACAATGTAACATGTGAGAGCGTTATACTGTAGCAGTTTTTTTTTTCTTTTACCAACAGCTTTACATTATTCTTTACTAAAAAGTTGGTTCTAACCAACTTAGCCAAACACCCTTTTAATTAATTTTGGAAGTTTCCTATATTTTAATTTTAATATCAAATGTTTAATTAAAATAAAAGGCAAAATAATTCCTTTCCATATACTGTAATTGGAGTCACACACAAAGAGATTCTCTGTGCATGTGGTGCCTAACACATTAATCGTGTAGGAAGGAATACTGCTTATTACTCAATCGTATTTGTTTCCACATTTAATATCAAATATTTAATTAAAATAAAAGGCAAAATAATTCCTTTCCATATACTGTGATTGGAGTCACACATAGAGAGATTCTCTATGCATGTGGTGCCTATCACATTAATTCTGTAGGAAGGAATACTGCTTGTTACTCAATCCTATTTGTTTCCACATTTAATTTTTCATATTTGAATGAAATCATATTTATTCAAAATTAGAAATTCTAAATATATAAACTTGGTAAACAAGCTTTGAAGTGCATAAGGGATTTTCCATTTATACCACATGCATAGTAGCATCATCCCCCAACCATTGTGTGTCGTCCAAAATTAATTATTTATCATTAAATAATCTTATTATTTAATAAATATAAATTAATTTATAATTAATTCATTTTGAGTGATATTTAATTAACCTTGTGTTTAGCAGTGGTCGTTTACATTATTTTTTCAGTTATAAACAATGTAAAGCTCTCATATGCTACAGGAACAATTAAAAAAAATCGCTACAGTGTAAAGCTCTCACATGCTACAGTAAAAACCAGTTTTAACCAACGGTTTCTACCACTATGCCAAACACCCTATTAGAATTCCAAAATTCTAAATTAATTAATTAAACAAATAATTCTATTTGTCCAAACAGTGTTTGCAAGGATGACAAGAGGAGTAATGAACCCATAATTTCAAGCTCCAATAAAACCAATATATTAGTTATACTCTTTAATTAATATATTACTCTTTTATTAATTCTAAAGTAATTCCACTAAATACTTGAAATTGCACTCTTAAAATTATAGATATTTAATTACTCATTTTTTAGAATCGTTTGTTGGATACAGTTGTTACATATAAGTTGATCCTCTATAAATAATTCATAATTAATGCTAAGTAAAATCTGTTAACCTCTTTAATTACTTATTTATCCTTGAGTGTTATTAATTTTCTAATAAATAATAAATTCATGAAGTTATTCATAAATTGAGCGTTCTTGTTATTCAAACTCCGAATCAAAACTTAAAAGAATTATTTATCTACTTCTTGCTAGAGAATGAATGGATTCGATATTGCAATATTAAAATTAACGGCTACTTAATTCATTATGCCTCCAAAATACAAGGAATAAAATTAGATTTTTGAATCTGTATCAAGCAAACCAAAAAACACAAATCTATAAATAGGATTTTGCTAATAAATCAAGATCAATATCATCTTATATATGACCGTTAGTCGATGTGATTAGAACTTGCTATATTTAATGGAAATTATCAATTATTCATTTCGCATCGTCCTAGTTCTATATTAACAACTCAAATAAGATTGTTCCATTCTTAATGGAAATGACCTGCAGTAGTAACGCTCAATTAAAGATTTCATACTTTTATTGAATGATTAATTATAATAATTAATTATATATTACTAACCATTTTAATTATCATTTTCTTGTATATAACATTTATATATAATATTTAAGGTCACATAGATAATTATTGAATTTATAACATTTATATATAGTATTTAAGGTCACATAAATAACTATGAAATTTTAATGATATTCATAAAGTATTCAAAATACATATACACAAATATAATAAAAAATTCATTTTATTTATCTATAAATATGTTTTTTACAAAACATTATATGCTTTAAGGGCATCTATCCTAATAATAACAATATCACCATTATTTGACACAATCATCTAACACAAAATAAAAACAAAATCCTAGCCATACAAGCATAACCATGGAAGACAAGCCGATCCATACCATCATAGAGGTTAGAAAATGTAGAGTCGCAAAGAGACAGAACTACAATAGATAGAGCACCACTACACTAGTGCATGAGTCAAACCCCAAGAGTCACAAAGCCACCAAAAAACGATGGACCCAAAAAAGAAGGTCAAAAAGCCGTTGACCCTCATGTTCACCTCACTAAAACCGAACCCCTTTGACCTTGAGGTCACACCATATAGAGATCCTTCACCATGGAACTCAATCTACAGGGCCAAGAATTTGAGGGTCACAGTGCACTGCTATTACATTTTGCCCTAAGAAAGAGGCACACACAAGAAAATCCTAGCACAACGTGAGAGACTTGAGGTGTCATCCTAAATAGTCTCTACCAACTCTCTTTTAGCTATACTAGTGAAGTGCCCCTTGCTATGTATGTAAGAAATAATTTTGTAGATTTCTATCCGTGTGTCAAAACTTTAGATATTGATTTGTATTTTTTTTACCATTTCATACATTAAAAAATATTTATATGTAATATATTTAAGACAAATTACCTCTATAGAAACAAATTAGAGAAAAATATTGAAATAGTTGCACAAAAAATGCATAAAAAAGAGACGTTTTGATAGACTAATTACTTAATGATACAATTGTAAAAATTATTTAATTGGTACAAAAGGAAACAAACTATTTCAAACAAATGGATATAAAGGAGTCCTTAGTAAAAAGGGGAAAAAAAAAGGTTAGAACACAATAGATAGAAAAGTAAATATTTTAATAGATGTAAAGCAAAGGGAAAAAAAATATTTCATTATTGCATAAAAGCAAGGAGAAAAAAGTCCAATAGGAAAAATGAAAAAAATTAGAAAAAGCAAACAAAAAAAAAACAAAAAGAATAAGAGAGAAAAAAAAAAGGAAAAAAAATAGAAGACAGGTGCCACACGGCGAAAGTGGCGGAGGTGGTGAAAATTCTTTTGGCTCTTCTATAGATGCGTAGACATAGATATATAATAAATTGACACAGATAAATATTTAGAGGCAGGCGAAAATCTCCTTATTCCAGATGGGTAGCAATCCGAGTAAAAATAAAATACCGAAGGAGTAATTATAAAAAAAAAAAAAAAATGGGAAGATCAGAGTTTAGACAATAGAGACCGAGTCACCGAGATACCGAAATTGTCCGAGTCGGTCACCAAAAAAAAAAAAAACAAAAACAAAAAGACCAAATTATCAAACTCTAACCCGAACGACGTTTCCACTTCCACAAAGAAAAAAAAAAAAAAAACCAAATGGATAGCCCAAGACCGGCACCGCCGGCGGTCGTGGCGGCGCCCCCACTGCTGCACGACTCCTGGGACAGCATGCTGCCGGGCCCACCTAGCCGGAGCAACTTCGGATCCGCCGACCTCAGCACCTCCGGTCTCCTCGCCTTCGCCTCCGGCAGCTCAATCTGCGTCGTCGACTCCCGCTCAATGCAGCTCGTCTCCACCGTCCCCATGCCTCCCCCCAATCCCTCCAATTCCTCCCCTTCTCTCTCCCCCTTCGTCACCGCCCTCCGCTGGACCCCTCTCCCCCTCCGCCCCGACCTCCTCTCCACCGTGCCCTCCAGCTCCCACCTCCTCCTTGCTGCCGCCGACCGTCAGGGCCGCATCGCCCTCGTCGACCTCCGCCTCCGCTCTCCCGTCCTCTGGTTCGAGTCCGATCCCGTCAGATTGGGAATTCAGGATCTCTGCTGGGTCCAGGCCAGGTCAGACTCTTACCTCCTCGCCGCGATCGCCGGTCCGTCGTCTCTCTCTCTCTACAACGCCTCCACCGGCCGGTGTTTCTGGAAGTACGACGCCGGACCGGAATTCCTGTCCTGCATTCGCCGTGATCCTTTCGATTCGCGCCATTTCTGCGTGATCGGGCTCAAAGGATTCCTATTGTCGGTCAAGGTATTGGGGAATACAGAGAACGACGTCGTTGTTGAGGAGCTACAGATTCGGACCGATTGCGCCGAGTTGCTGAAGCTGGAGAGGGACGCGGCGAACGGAGGATCTTTGTCCTCGTCTTCGTCTCCGGCATCAGAGGTTTTTTCGCTTTACGCCGTGAGATTCGCGTTTTCGCCGCGGTGGAGACACATCCTGTTCGTGATGTTTCCGAAGGAGCTGGTGGTGTTTGATTTGCGGTACGAGACTGCGCTCTTCTCCACTGCGTTGCCCCGCGGCTGCGGGAAGTTTCTAGACGTGTTGCCGGATCCAAACAATGAGTTCCTCTACTGTGCTCACCTCGACGGGAAGCTCAGTACATGGCGGCGAAAAGAGTAAGCACTTGTTGCGTTGCAAATGTTGATGTGGTAGTATTGCTGTATGCGAATTGCCAAACTGAATCATTTCACTTACCAATTTTTGCTGATCCAATTGTAAAAATCACGTAGTCCAACCAAAACATCACGTAGTCCAAAATTGGTCTGCAATTTCTTGCGATTCATTAATTTTCGTTTCAATTCAATTCCATCTGACAGTAAAATGTCTTGGGTTTTGGATTCTTATCTTTTCAAAAATCATAATAACAAGAATACATATATAATTTGATTTTCACAAGGACACGCAATTGTAAGAGAAACTTTTCAATCAGACCATGTAGAGATTCTTTGAATTGAAGGCTTCTGACAGAAACAAATTGTTAAATTGGAATGTAGGATTGAGATTGTTTCTTGGTGGGTATGTTTTATTCGCTAGTTTAATACTGGTTGTTTTGCGATTGGGATGTTGTACATGAAACTTTTCTTTCCGAAGAATATGATTCAAGCTGCACGTGTTACAGAGGAGAGCAGGCACACACAATGTGCTCGATGGAAGAGTTGATGCCCTCGTTAGGCACATCTGTGCCTTCTCCTTCAGTTCTTGCTGCCATAGTCTGCCAGTCAGATTCCCCCTTGCAAAATGTTGGCAAGCTTTGTTCTGATGTACCCAATTCACCTTTCCCGGATGAGGATTTTGATAGTCCTTTTGATTTTTATGACGAGCCGCTTCTTGTTTCCAAGACACACTTGATCTCCATTTCTGACGATGGGAAAATATGGAACTGGCTTTTGACCGCTGAAGGGGCTGAAGATACTCAGAAAGAAGATATTAATGTAGGCATGGTTGCTGATACAAGTGAAATGCCTGTCTCAGAGACAAATACTAATGGTACAAATTCTTCTACGGAAGGGCTTCCAATGGAAGCAGGCAAGAAAAGAGAGCACACTGCTGGTAGCAAAAGCAGCGGTGCAAACTCTTCCAGCAAGCTAGCAGATATGTCATTTAAGGTATGTAAATTTTTTCAAATTTGGTTTTCATACGGCTTATGGCTTCTTGTGGGTTTCCTGCTGAGTGCTTGTATAAAACAGACAAGTCGATGTTCCCATCTTCTTCAATCTGTAGAAATTGGTTTGTTTGTTGGGGTTACATAGAACGTTTTATGATTCTTTAGCTGGTTGCGGTTTTTGCTTTTATTTTATTTTTCAAACCTTGGTGTTTAACATCTAGCTTGTGGGTAACTTTTCTAACCTTTTTTTTTTTTTTTCTCAAATTCCTATTTGGCAAAAGAAATATAAAATACTAGAGATGGTGTCTTATATTAACTTGTCTGCTTTTGAGCAGAGATACTTACTAACTATTCATTCTTCATGTTGGTGGTTTATTGTTGGATAGTGAGACAAGCGTATCTCGCCATCTTTATTTACCTTCAGGTTATTTATGTATGCTTACATGCCAAATAACTGATGCAGATTAGCTTAGTTGGGCAGCTTAAGCTTCTTTCATCACAAGTGACCATGCTAGCTGTACCATCACCTTCTTTAATGGCTACCTTGGCCCGTTAGTTCATCTTCTTGCTAATCTACTAAATCTTCTATAGACTATACGTGTTAAATATTCTTCTTCTTTGGCATCAGGATTTTCATATAACTTTGCTGTAAATTATAATTATTTTTTGTGGAATTTTGCTGAATTTGTAATGCCATGCAACTTGATTAATGTGAAGGCGGGGGAAATCATCCTGCTGTAGCTGTTCCATTAGTTGCATTGGGAACTCAAAGTGGTACAATTGATATTGTTGATGTTTCGGCGGCTGCTGTTGCTGCAAGTTTCTTTGTGCACAGTGGTATGGTTAGGGGATTACGATGGCTTGGAAATTCGAGGGTAGTTTCGTTTTCATATAGTCAGGTATATTGCTTTTGATTTCAATTTTGTCAACCGCTTGAGTGCGTTTTACCTCATGTATAATCCACGTTTGTCGTTGTACTTGCTAGTGATATCATAACATTTGTGGAATCAGGTGAATGAGAAATCTGGAGGTTATATTAACAAGCTCGTTGTGACCTGTCTTAGAAGTGGCCTTAATAGACCATTCCGAGTATTACAAAAGCCAGAACGTGCACCCATAAGGGCTCTAAGGGCCTCTTCCTCCGGAAGGTAAACTTCAAAATTGTACTTTATTCTCGTTAATTCAACACCTTATCCCTCATCTTTGTTAATTCTTCTTCAGAATCATATGGTTTCAGCTGTCTATTATTTAACACAGATGGAACATGTGAAAAATTTCGTGTTTGCATTAGTAATTGGTGCAGCTTTGATGTTCATTCTATGCATGTGGCCTTTGCCTTCTATGAATAGATCTCGTAAGTAAACTTGATGGATACTCTCTTATTCTGGTGCCTTTCACACACACACGCTCGCACATATTTTGTTTAAACAAAGGTCTTTAATGAATCTTGAATTGTATGCTAGAATGAAAAATTGTAGATCTTTTCAGTGGTTAAAAGCTGAGGTTGATGAAACTATTTGTAAAAATCCAACTGACTGCACCAAAGGAGGAAACAAGACAATAATTCTAGATATACTGCCAAGTGTTTGAAAATCTTCTTACAGATTATAATAATTCCAAATAGCAGAGACATTATACATTAGCCTTGGGAAACATGTCCAGCAGACTGTAAAATTATCACCCTTGCAGGCTTAGTATAAATATCTCGAGTCATTTTGTTCTGCATTCCTTGTATTTAAACCCTGACTGGTAAATGACAATATGGATGTATTATTATGGTATTTCTTTCACTTGTGTCTGGTAATCCTTCCCCTCTTTCTGCAAAATCTTACATGAACTTCAATTATTTACACTTTCTGAGCTTCTCTTAATGTTCTGTTGTTACATGTTATTACGCCAAAAAAGTAATTAATGTTTATGAGTATGTATGAGGCAACAATAAGTATGTTTTCAACAATTTTGTAGGTACCTGTTAATTTTGTTTCGTGATGCACCAGTAGAAGTTTGGGCAATGACTAAAAGTCCTATTATGGTAAATCTGTAGATACTTTTGTGATCTTCCCCGTTTGTTCCTACTTCAGTGTACTGTATTCTTTGTATTTATTATGCTTATATCTCGTGTAGCTTAGATCATTAGCACTTCCATTTACGGTAGTGGAATGGACACTTCCAACAGTTCCACGGCCTGGTCAGAATGGACCTGCCAGACAATCAATATCCTTGTCCAAAGATCATCCATCTGGGGAAGCAGATCGGGCATCTTCAACAGATTCCAGTGAGCTTGTTACTTGCTATGATTATATAATATCCAGTCGCATTAATTATCCATGTTGTTAATAGTTTCTTAGGCACTCTATTTGTTGGTTGCTCAAAGAAGTGTTTCTCAATACAGAGACCTCAGATGGATCACAAGATGAAACTTCTGAGAGCTTTGCATTTGCACTTGTAAATGGTGCTCTTGGCGTTTTTGAGGTTCAAGGGCGAAGAATCCGTGATTTCAGGTATTATTTTGTATCAAGTAGACTGGTGTATTGTTGTTGTGACCATACTGGAGCGATAAACCCCCAAAGGATTGGGTGTTGTGAAAGATTGCGATCAACCCCAAAAGATTACCCCTTTTTGTAAGATTATTTTGAGAGGAATTGAATAAAGGGGGTTAAAGGAGTCGAAATTGACATTTTATTCCCGAAGAATAGGTGCGAGGTTCTCAGATGATATTTTCTTAAACTACAAATACCTTTTCAATATTATCCAAATAACAAGGTCCGTTTTCAATATTACATTAAAATACAGTGTACTGGGAGGATCCTTTTTTTTTTTTTTTTTCTAGTGTTAATACTTCTTTCAGTCCTTAGGGAATGTATTGAATTTTAGTCTCCATAAATTACCTCCGTTGTTCATGCTGTCGAAGAAAACTAAGTTTACTCTTGTCCAGTTTTGTCACAAGGTTTTATTTTTGCTTATTTCTAGACCAAAATGGCCTTCTGCTTCATTTGTGTCATCCGATGGACTAATAACCGCCATGGCCTACCGCTTGCCTCACGTGGTTTTGTACCATTTCTCTTCTCTTCTCTTTTCTTCTCTTTTCTTTTCTTTTTCACTTCCTAATTTTTAGTTTATGTCTTATCATTGTGAAAATTTTGTTTTCTTATTGTTCAGGTTATGGGAGACAGGTCGGGAAACATTCGCTGGTGGGATGTGACAACTGGGCATTCATCGTCATTTAATACTCATAGAGAAGGGATTCGGCGAATTAAATTCTCCCCCGTTGTTCCCGGAGACCGGAGTAGAGGGCGTATAGCTGTGCTGTTTTATGACAATACGTTTTCCATTTTTGATCTTGTAAGTGTGGATATACAAATTATCAATTCTATCCTCCTTCAGTCCACTCTCTCTTTTTCAACGAATAATACTCTCTGTGGTGAGCATCGTTTTCTTTTATATATTTGTTTTCCTATGAGATTCAATCACTGGTAAAATGGTCAGAAAAACAGTTTTTTCTTTACTCTTGCCAAGTCCCAAAAAAGACATTCGTTGGAATTTGCCGTGATTGTACTATCCATCTTTCTTAACTTTCCTTTTAAACATACTCGGCTATTTAAACGTGTTTTTTGTTGCCCACCGATGGTTCCTTTTCCTGCTCTCTCTCTCTTGCTCTTTCTAATTTACTGATGTCTCTCTCGTTTTCTGGTTGCAGGATTCACCGGATCCAATGGCCAATTCACTTTTACAGCCTCAGTTTCCTGGAACTCTTGTGCTCGAACTTGATTGGGTACCTTTGCGAACTGATAAAAACGATCCATTGGTACTGTGTATTGCTGGGGCTGATAGTAGCTTTCGTCTTCTAGAAGTTAATGTGTAAGTTCCAGATGTCATTTTGAGTACTGATAACTTGAAGCGAAAAAGCTAGCTGCCTGAACTTGAATATGTTAGTGAATTACTGAATTCTAAATAGTCAAAGCTTGTATTATAATAATTATAAGGCCCTTCATGGGAACTTGTCATGATAAACTGCTGTAGCGTATAATTCAACATTTCCTTTCACTCGTTCTAGCTGATATAGGGTAATTTAGAGTTCTACTGAAGTGCAGCCAATCATTATTTGACTATTAACCATTTGTTCATTTTTGTCGAGGTATAAAACAATAGCCTGGATCTGATCGTTTTTAAAACTTCATAATAGTCTCACTCAGGAAGCATAAGTTTGAATTTCAATTGATAACCTTGATCAAATATTGTCATCTTTTGTGCAGTTAATGATTTGTTCTTCATTGTGTGCAGAATTGACAAAAAACCTGGTTACACATCCCAGTTGAGACCTACAAAAGAACGGTTCCGGCCAATGCCTTTATGTTGTCCTATACTATTTCCCACGCCACATGCCCTGGTAATAATAATGTCAATTTTCCTTCTTAATTCAATGTATAAAGGCATGTGTTTGACATTATGTTAATCTGATGGAATTGTTGATGGTTGATTACGCTTCTGTATATCTAATAGATCCATATATGTACTACATAGTGCTAATTTGATGTGTTGTTAGAGTAGTAGTTTTCTTTGTGTAAAGGAATAATCTGGAGAAAATAGGATAGCTTGCTCAACGGCCATGCACCTCAACACAGATAGAAACTACTTAAACATGCTGATATTCTTCTTCGATCACCAAATAGTTCCATTTGGTCATGATTGTCTAGAGAAGTATATTTATACAGAAACTTACGTTGATAAATCACATTTACCTTGCTATTGCTGCTTTGTTCAAGGATGACATTCAAAATTTAGACAAGGATAATCTTCCATGTCATTGACCCGGTGGACGTTTGTTTTTATCCTTGTACAGGCACTACGAATGATCTTGCAATTGGGTGTAAGGCCTTCATGGTTTAATACCTGCAGCACAACTTTAGAAAAGAGGCCTCACCAAATTCCTGGAACTCCTAAATCCAGTGGGGACCTTCGAAAACACATGATTGATCTACCACCTATTGGAGATCCTGTGGTGCCAGAGTTGCTACTAAAAATATTAGAACCTTATCGTAAAGAAGGTCAGTCTCTGATCATATCTATGATGTTTCCAATCATGAAGGAGCTCAGGTCAAGTGTTTAATTTGTGTGTTTCTGTGGCCTGTTGTGACTTTTGCGTTGTTCAAGGCTGCATACTTGATGACGAGAGAGCAAAATTATATGCTAAGCTGGTGAACAAAGGTTGTGCCGTGAGGTTTGCTTTTGCTGCTGCCGTGTTTGGTGAATCCTCTGAAGCACTTTTCTGGCTACAACTGCCTCGTGCTCTCACCCATTTGATGAGGAAGTTAGTAAATAGGCCTCCACAAAAGCCTACAGAATCGGCAGCTGATTCAGAGCTTGATGATAGACCTATCTTAAGTAGGATAACATCGAAAGGCAAATCAGTGCCTGGGACAGGAAAGAAGGACACCTTGGTAAATCACGTAACCATTAGATTATGAAGTCTGCGTCTAAACGTGTTACACTTATAATGATGACATGTCCTCAAATGATAACTTGTGCTTTCTGGTTGGCAGAATCAAGGTAGCTTCAACTTAATGGCTTTTGAACAAGAAGTGCTGTGGGCGAATGCCAATGAGCGTATCCCTTGGCATGAGAAATTGGAGGGAGAAGAGGATGTTCAGAATCGTGTACATGAGTAAGCTCTTCCTGTTGCTCTTTTATTTTTGCATGCAAAGGTTTTTAGCGCGTGATGTTGTCTACTTCATTTGGTATTTTGTGAATGTACTTGTCAACTTCCGAGAACTTGTTTCGTATTTATTAACTGAAACTCTAGGCACTGAGCGGAGGGATCATGATTGGTTAATTTACCGCTTACATCGTAGTCCCTGTCAAGCCCGCATCAGACTAGAAATAGAGATCTTGGCAGCCGCTGATGGGCTTTATCCAAAGCGGCAAACCTTTAAATGCCTCTGTTAATAACCACCCACAAACGTTTAAGATTGTTATAAGTTGAACAATGCTTGACTCTACTCTTGTAATATCTACATCCACCTTCTATTAATCGTGTGTCATGGCTTGATGATCTAGGCTTGTGTCGGTCGGGAATCTTGAAGCTGCAGTTAGTTTATTGCTTTCAACTAACCCTGAGAGCAAATACTTTTATGTGAATGCTCTACGTGCAGTTGCTCTCTCTTCTGCTGTGTCAAGTTCTCTTCTTGAACTGGCAGTGAAGGTGAGTTGTGTACGGGAACTAATGTTTCACTAAATTTGTATTTACCTCATACTAAAAAGGTTTACTTTTCTGAGAATTTTGGAGCTTAATGCGGATCTCCATGTAGGTGGTTGCAGCCAACATGGTCCAGACTGATAGGTCACTGTCTGGCACTCATCTTCTCTGTGCTGTTGGAAGGTATCAAGAAGCTTGTTCTCAGGTTAGGCTCTTTGAGATGAAAACAAAACATTTTTTTTTTTTTACGTATTTTGTGGATTCAGCTGTCGCAGAAGTATATCTACCTTTTGCAGTCCAAATAAAGTTTTTGTTCAAGTAATTATTGATTGTATCTTATAATCTGTAACTAGCAACTCTGTTTTTTGAGGATTTAGTCAGGAGGTGGGCTCCCTTTTTGTAGCCTCTCTCTGTTTTTGAGGATTTCTCACTCTTGTTTTATTTTTGTAATTTTTTAAAAATTTTCCAGTTTCTTTTCAAAAAAAAAATCTGTAACTAGCAACTGCATTTTATCTATGAATCTGCAAGATCTTTTTAGGGATTTGGCTACTTAATTGAGTTGAGTGCTAGCTTTCAGAAGATAAATATATAAATACCTGAGTTCTGCTCTTTATAACAATAAAAGTACTACCTTTGCTGGACTAGCTATAACATCCATCTCTTATGCAGCTACAAGATGCTGGCTGCTGGACTGATGCTGCGACTTTAGCTGCTACGCATCTTAAGGGATCTGATTATGCAAGGTTTGTCCTCAAACATTTTTCTTCCTTCTGTTATTTCTGTTCCCTACCTACCAAATGGTAGCTTCTTTATCTGCATACAAGCGTGCAATACTTTTTCTTGCATATTTCTCAGCAATTTTATCTCACTAGCTTTTTCACGCCGTGCTCTTGTAGGGTATTGCTGAGATGGGCTGACCATGTCCTTCACAGTGAACACAACTTATGGAGGTATCAACTATTTTACTTGTTTTTCTTAGTAGATTCGTGAATCATCCGATGTGTTCTGAGATTACAAGTTCCAATGCAGGGCTCTGATCTTGTATGTTGCAGCTGGCGCACTGCAAGAGGCACTGGCTGCTCTTCGTGAAGCCCAACAACCGGATACAGCAGCCATGTTCATCCTTGCTTGCCGTGAAATCCATTCTGAAATCATCTCCAACTTGGGACACTTGGATGACGAATCGGATTCTTCTACAAAAGAAAAGCTGCTCAAGTTGCCCGGCTTAGATCCAGAAAACGACGATGTTATTGCAGTTGGTGATTATTATGGACAATATCAAAGAAAGTTGGTACACCTTTGCATGGACTCGCAGCCATATTCTGATTAAGGTCATGCTTGGTCGCTTGTGCGTAATTCTAAGCGTTAATGTTGGAGTTCTTTTTGCAATGAAATCATGCAAATTTACCTGGGTTACAACGAACAGCCATTTGAAGAGGTTATATATTTGCGCTTGCCAAACTAGGCGAGAACAATGGATTTGACAAGAGGATGTTTTTCCACAACCACAACCAAGACTGATGAGACGGCGAGCAATTCAATAGGGCAATCTTTTAAGGTATTAAATGTGCCTGCTAGCCAAACAGCCATTGGCAAAGTGACTTGTATAAGGGCATTTTTGGAGAGCTGTATTGTCGATTGTATAGGAAATTTTGTCAGAACAAATCTTCATATATTGTGTTCTATAGGAGAAAAGTGATGTTACTTCTTCGTCGCTTCACAAGATGTACTTAGAATGTTGGGAAGTGTTGATTGGATTGCAATTACTATAATTGGTCTTTATGTCGCTTTTTGTGACATTTGTTGTGATGACTGTCACATATTCTTCGCATAAATTACTGCAGTGACAGCTAGCACTTTCTAGTTGGCTTCATTTTGATAGGTTTAAAAACAATTCTTTTCAACTCTATTCAAAAAACCGACCACAAACACACGTCAAAATGTAACATTTGCCTGACTCAGACAGGTTCTCTGTTTCCTTTGCTGCCAACTGTAAAGTAACAATGAAATCACGCCTTGTCCTCCGTTGCCCTTGGTTAATGATAGACGAGGTGTTTTTCTGAACAAAATCAAAATGCTTCAAGCGTTGTCGAGTGACAAGAAATTTCTTTCTTTTTCCTCCTTTATCGTGAGAACAAAGGTTGAACAAACATCACACAGATTCTTGTCATAGATTTCTGCGCCCAAATGCGAAGCACATGACGGGAGGCTTGCCGACAGCTAACAGTTATACTTCTATTGATTCACTTGCGTCTGTGCTTCGCGTATTGCAGAACCGATATAAACTTGCTCAGGAAGGTCCACCGGTAAATATGGTCCAAGAGGCCAGAAGGTAGAAGGTCCATCTACGAATGATAAGATGACAAAGGCTCAATCAGATCTCACCATTTTCACCATGGCGAACGTTTAGTGGAAAAATCTCCTCCTACACTGAGCAGATCCAAGCTCCTCGTACTCAGCCTTGGTAACACACAATGCTTCAAAATCGGGTCTTGACGCAAGAAGCGACCCTCCTCACTACACACCGAGTATGGTGCTGGAGAAGAAACACAATTTTTATTACTGCTATGGAAAATGGTAATCTTTGGAAGAACTAATAGATCAATAGAAGGAAGCTTTACTCTTCTTGGGCCGTTATCTTCACTCAATAGTCATCAGGAACAAGAGGACGAAGCTCCTTCTCTCTACAAGAGATCAATTCAAGGTTAAAAGTAGGAAAGGCTAAATCAATAGTGCTAGTCAAAATTAAGAGGAAAGGAGAGAGCGAAGAGCATACAATCTCTGAGCCAATCGAGGGAATAATGTACTCCCGCCAGTTAGAATAATGCTGCTCAAGGGAGGGAACAAAAAAAAAAAAAAAAAAAAAAAAAAAAGAAAAGAAAAAGAGGAATGAGCTATGTACAAGATTTACGAGTATAATGGCGAAATATTGTGCAGAAAGGCTACCTTTCATATAATAGATGGTGACGGTAAGGATGGCAGGAATTGACAGCTCGAACAATGCACTCAGCAAGTCCAGCTTGGTTCATTCCTGCACAAAAAAACATAATCAAAGTTAGCATTTTCAACTATCAGAAAGTTTCCAAGAATTTCCACAAGCCTTTCTACGGGATGGGAGTTCCATCAACTTACCCAAATCAGCAGGATGGAAGATCATTTCTGGGACAAGGAAGCGCTCTGTTCGTCAAGTCGAATTCCTATCCAAAACAATTAAGACTCGAATTCCTATCCAAAACAATTAAGACAATGCTGAAACGAATAAGTGAAGACACTGCCCAAAGAAAAAAGCCATTCTTTGTTCAAGGAAACAAATCAGAAAGAAGCTACATTTTTAGTCAAATCGGTTCTCTTCCTGTTCTCCAACTTTTCTGTAACTTAAGGCTGATCAACTTCAGTGTCTGATCTCCAGCTGTCAAGGAAAGATATCTCTGCGCTTCATCTGGGTCCTTAACAAGCCCCCTCGTATGAGTCACTCCATCAGGAAGCACATAAGTACACCTCAAGAGATTTTCTTTCCCAGGTTTCCTTCATGATAGCCCATTTCAAACATAGTCAAAACCAATTAAATTCATTCTGAATTACTTGAAAAATAAAAGGAAAACAAAAACCCCAGATCACGGAGAAAAGGAGAAGCACATAGGTGTTCCTCAAGAGGTTGTCTTTCCTGGCTGCCCTTCAAAACCCATCATAGAAACAGTCGAAACCAACAAATTAAGTTAAATTACTTGAAAAATCGAAAGAAAAGAAAAACCCCAGATCACAAAAAAAAAACAAAACAAAAACAAAAACAAAAGGCAAATAAGTTCACCTCAAAATGTCATCTTTTTCCAGGTTACTTTCATAGCCCATTTCATATACAGTCAGAACCAACTAAATTCACTTGAAATACTTGAAAAATAACAAGAACAGAAAAACCCCAGATCACAGAAAAAACAAAGGAAACATAGCAAATAGATTCACCTCAAGATTTCAGCTTTTTTCCAGGTTTCCTTCATAGCGCATTTCACATTCAGTTAAAATCAACCCAAAAAGGTCAACTAAATTCACTTAAATAAAGAGAGACAGAGAGACCCCAGAAACACTGAAGCATAATAGAGCTGGCGATCTCCAGGTCGCGAGCAACATCGAGCGAGACAAAACACAGCTTCTCCTTGACATCATCCATCAAGAGAGTCTCGTCCATGACATTAACCGACCTATAAGAGACCAACTCCTTGAGATAATTCGTTAAACCCTTCCCTCCCAAATCGATCCTTTTGGCCGCGTAGTTGAGCGTCAAGTTCTGGAAAACCGGGGCAGCGTGAGTGGAGAAGCCGCAGTCGACGACGAAGCTGCATTGAGCCTTGGAGGCGAGGCCCATCGGCCGGCCGCTGGCGTCATAGAGGCGGATCAAGGAAGGCTAGTCGGCGACGTAGAGGGCGGCGAAGCCCAAGTCCTCGAAGACAAGCTCGTCGGTGGCACGCTGGATGGAAGGGAGGGAGAAGAGGGGCTCGGTCAGGAGGAGGACGGAGTGGGAAGGGCAGGTGGGCCCAGATGTCGCTTTGGAGGTCGGGGTTGATGAGGTACCTGCGGTCGATGGGGTGGCGGACGGCGACGGAGGTGAGGTCGATGGGGTCGGAGATGGAGGAGGAGGAGGAGGAGGTGGTAGTGGCGATGGGGGAAGGGTGGAGCCATTTTTTGAAGGAGAGAGGGTGGTAGAGGCAGTTGGGGATGATAATTGTGAGGTCCATTTCGCCGCCCTGTCGAGGACCACCACGGTGGAGGGCGGCATTTTCCTTTGAGGGATGGAGGGAGGGAGGGCCTGTTTAGTGTTTTGGCATGCTATGGGTCTTGCTTCCCGCTAAATATTTTGCACATTCTAGAAAAAATTAGGCTATCCCGAATTCGAATGCAAATACTAATATCTAATTTTTTTGTTTTTTTACATTGATAAGATGTTTGGGTTTTAATTTCAACCCATCAATTATTATAGCTGTAAATAGTATAAACAGTAAGATATCAATTTATTTTAGTTCCTTCTAATTTTATACCTAAGACATCACATAAATTTAGGATTGGATTTTGAACCTTATCTAATACACTTGCACGTGTGGGGTGTCTGGCTCATGTAAGCTGGAATCGCCAAGTAGAATGCCTGGTAGTTTCTTGTATAGTATTGAAGATAACAAAGAGTTTGGTTCTTGAAGAAGATTATACGAAGGACCACAAACCACAAAGTAAAGTCGTCCTTGAGGAAAAGTAAGAGATGAGATCATCCCACCGAGTCATGAGAATAATGTGATTATTCACATGAGACTAGTCGATGAAAATAAGACCACACTTTAGAACAACAGCCGAGGATGCTACGTTGTAGTGGGAGGGTTGTTAGACAACCAGATCAGAACATTGGAATCGAGGAAGCTAATGTAGCAATCTCCAAGGACCATGTCAATGATCCTATCTCCTATAGTTAAACTATGACAAATGTTGATTCTAAATCATGGCAAGATACAATGAACCATGAATTGGAATCCAAGTACATTAACGAAGTCTGGCAACTTCTGGATGTGCCTAAAGGGATTAAGCCCATTAGGTGCAATTGAATTTAAGAGACCATTCACATGGTATGATCAAAGGGGTTCATTGTGAGAGGACAATAGTAAAAAGTTTGCTAGTTACAAAGATCCATTTATAAACTCAAACAAACCTCGAGAACATGATACATTAAAGTTGATCAAGCAATCAAGTTTTTTTATTAGGTAGTTGATGCTAAAAAATAAAGGACAAGAGAATGGCCTATCTAGTCCTTTATGTTGATGACTTTCTAATTCTAGATGATGATGTAGAATCATTAATAAAGGACAAGGAATGGTTGGCAACACAATTCCAGATGGAAGACTTGGGAGAAGCTACTTATGTTCTAAATATCTGACTCCTTATAGACACAAAGAACAAGCTGGTTGCTTAATCTCAAGCCGTGTACATAGGTAAAAAAAAAAGTACTTGAGAAGTATTTTATGAAAGTTTCCAAAGGGTTATTCAGTCCATGAGACATGGAATAACACTTTCTAAGGAGAAGTCTTCCAAAACCGTAAGAAAGTTGAAAATGTAAAGACAATCTATATGCGTCAGGAGTTGAAAGTCTTATATATGCTATATAATATACAAGACCATACGTATGTTATGCAGTACAAATTATTAGCCAGTGCCAATCAAATCAAGGATAAAATCATTGAGAGTCAGTGATGCATATTCTTAAGTATCTTTAGAAAACAAGAATTTAAATGGTATACCCACGGTTGGATCTTTCTCTTGTAGGTTACATAGATTCGGATTGCCAATCCGATAAGCATTTAAGGAAGAGTATTTTGGACTTTGTGTTTACCTTTTTTATGGTGGAGCTATAGTATAGAAGAGTGTTAAGCAATCTTTTATGGTTGACTCTACTGGTAAGCCGAATATGATGTAGTTTTGGAAATTGCAAGGAGGCGATCTAGCTTCATGATTTCTTAAGGGATTTAGAGATTATCCCAAACCTTGGCTAAGTAATGATACTATACTGTGATGATGGTGCAACGATTACAAATGCAAAAGGAAAAGAAGCCATAAAAGAGGAAAACACATAAAGAGATAATACAGTGGAGAGATGTGACAATCTGTAAGTTTGATTCAGAAAAGAACTTTTATTGATCCATTTGCAAAAACTTTGTTGACGAAAAGTTATGAGGATCAATTTGAAAGGTATAGGAATTCGAGAGATGTCACTCATGCTTTAATGCAAGTTTAAAAATTTTTGGGATTGGTGCTTATAAAACATGTCATTTTATTCCAATTGGACAATATGAGAAATAAAGTATTGCATTATTAATAGATAATATTCTTCGTTCTTCTCTATGATATATATGTTGTTATATATGTATGCAAATCTCATAAAGGTTTCAATACTTATAAAAGTCCATAATCATGTATATGAAGTGTTTATAATACAACGGATATGATTATGTGTATTTAGTATAGATTTTGGTTTACAATCAGTAGATAAAGCTGGACACTTAATTTTGCTTAAGGTTGTGATGCTATCTATTCCCAACTTAGTGGAATAATCTTATCGGATTACGGTAATGTGATTATTAGATAGAGACAATAATGCGTTTAGAACACATTAAACCCGGATCAGGATAAAGTTTAATTTCTTTTGTAATTTCATAACAAGAAATTAGAATTCTATTATCATTGATCATTTTATAGATCATACCTTAATCCTGAGGTGATTCATAGACTCATATCTATTTACTATGTCTTTTGATTACCAATGAGTGAGATCTATAACATTCATGATCAATAACTCGTATATTGTAGACATATTAATATAGGTAGCTGGAAACATTAATCACAGTAATGGAATCCACAACTCTTACAAAATATGTCAAGATAATATTTCCTTAAGTATTAATTTGGGAACTTGAATGTAGAGATCATGCTATTTGATATGAGATATCAAACATTGTCGAAAATCCTCGTTTATTATTTGTTTATAAAGAGGTCATCCATTAGATAACTAATGGAACTCATGGACAAAGATGTAACTAGATAGATTGCATAAAAAACAATGAACTTAGCTCTAATTATGAATGTTATTGTAGAAGGTATTATCACATGGTAAATGATTATATCAATAGACAACCTTATTGTCAACATTTAATGTTTAAGATTCTATATAATTCTGTGTATAATTTAAGAGTACAACCTCAATTTCTTATAGTGGCACAAACATGAGTTAATAATTATTTGGAGCTTAAATCATATATGTCCATTAAGTCCCCTTGTTGGCTTCACAACATTCTTTCAGATGGGTCAATGAAAATTTTCTTAGATTAATTTTGTCATCATGGGTAAAATTGTGATTTCATAAACAGTCCACTAGGACTGTGTGTGGCGCCACACGCTAGAACTTTAAGAGTACAGGTGGAGCCACATCCATGGTTTTAGGTTTCATATAGATTACATGATATTCATGTAATCTATTTGCTAACTTAATGCAGATAAAAATCTTTTTCAAGAGTTTAAATAGATTTTGCAAAAAATTGTCTGAATTATGAGATAATTTAAATAATTAAGAAAATCATAGAAGTTATTTATTTTAAAAGTTAAAATAAATAATATTTCAGTTTGAACCAAATCTCGGATAGATACTAGATGGATACAAAATTAGGTAGTTGGGACACGTATCATTCCCCTATTAGAGAGTTGACAAATTACACCCAACCACCCTAGCAGTGGGCGTGATTCTCTGAGATACATGATCTCATTGGAGATCTTGTTCCAACCACCTGGTTAGTGTATCCATAAATTGGCCTTTGAGGTTTTATTTCAAAAAAACTTTTCTTTGGCTTCTATGTAGTGTTTTCTTTAGAGAGTAAAGAATATCTGCTGAGAAGAAAGATTGAAAGGAGATATTGTAGAGATTTTTCAAGAAATCTTACTGATGCATACACATTAGTTGATTCAAAAAGAGAAGAATAGCAAGGAAAATCTGAAAGTTTTGGAACGCTTGTTCATCTAGAGCTATTTCTAGACCCGTAAGTTTGTATTTATTCAATTATTTATATGTAGCATCATGAAAAAAATCTTAAAAAGTCTATGAAAAATTTTAAAACTCTATTTCGCTGCATTTTATATGTTTTCCTTGCCCACAACCCAACATATACATAACTAAACAAATTAGCATAATAAACAAAACTCCTCAAAATTTCAAAGATCAAATAAAAAATAGCCACAATAATTTTACAAATTTGTGAGAAGGGTGGAAAGAGGTGCTAAAGAAGGGCTAACTACAACAAAAGAGAAAAGGAAGGCGGTAATGGTGAGGGATAAACGAATCATCATAGGATAACAATACTACAAAGACCATCGTAAAAAAATGATATAAGATAATGGATTTTCCAAAGCCATGGTCATAAGTGGATTTATTTCTAAAACACAAAAAATGCTTGTGTTGTATGTTCTTAAGAGGATGGTTGTTCAAAAATTATTATCATATATGTGTATTCCACAATTTGTATTAATGACTTAAAAAAAATTTGGGAAACAAAATGGAACATTTGAAAATTTACGGACATGGTAAGAAATGTCTAAATTAAGAAAAAAATTTGGTCCTATATAAAACCTAAGTGAATAACTTTAATATATATGTGTGTGTGTGCGCGCGTGGCAATTCTTAAATATGGTACCGGTTCACATCCAACACTGATGCATGCAATAAATTAGCACACTGTAGCGACCCCTCCCCTTCTCCCCCTAGAAGAAAAAGAGGAAAGGAGTGCCACGCATCGTTCGTTCATGCATGTGAAGATGGGCAAAAAAAATAATCAAATCTTAACTCAACCTTAATGTGAAAATTATCTTATTGTTAGTAGCGGAAATATTAAAATTACAACACTTATACAAAAGCTAGAAAATCCCCTAAATGTCCTCAATAACAATTCTTAGTTTCTAATAATATTAAGGAAATACTTAGAAATAAATATTCCATCTTAGACTCATCATGAGACTTTGGACCATTCTTGCTCAGTCATCTACATCCTTACTTGGAAGCTCACCTACATGACGAGAACTATATAAGCATAATGCTTAGTAAGTAAACCACAATAGTTCCACATAAAAACATACTTTCATAAACAAATATTACTTTTAGGTTTTTAGGCCCGTAGTATAACGTTAATCTCAAGCAGTCAGAACCTTTTTCATTCATTCATAGATGGTCCCTATCTTGGAACATGCTTCCTCAAGGATTTGACCATGAAAACATACATAACATTGGTTGGTTCATGACAACAAGAGAGTTCACATCATTTTCATGAAAAATAATCAAAAACATCTTTAAACATATTCATTATAACAACATACATAACTTTAAAACATACTATTGTTCAAGTGATGCAGTGGAGGGTATACTTACACAAACTATTTAGTCATGATCATCTTAGATTCTATACATCATCTACCTTTCTTCCATACATCACATAACATTACTCTTCATATTCTAAGGGAAGCCATCTATTGAAGCCCTCGTGGTTCTCTTCTCTATTCTTTCTTCCTGCATCTATACGTTTCCTCTATCTCTTTGTTTCATTCCTTTCTTTCTTTCTCTATTTCTTTCATTCTCTCGTCTACTCTCTCTCTCTCACACATTCTTACTCTTAGTAGCAAAATAAAGAAGGAAAAGAAGAAGAAGAAGAAGAAGAAACATGAAGATTGAGAGGTTGAAAGGATTTGTGAGTAAAATGTAAAGAATGGGAGTAATATATAAAAAAAAAAAGAAACATAGCCTTCTATATAAGAAATAAGTCGTTTATAAAAAACAGAATGTATACTCGTGGGAGGGAAAAAGAAACTAAATACGAAAGTCAATAATTCAATAGAGGAAAATATAATGATAGTATCTTGACTATTCATGAATA
>CAMOHE010055249.1:0-48685 GCA_946598075.1 Artocarpus hirsutus
GATATCATCAAATACGAGTACGCAGCGAAGATGTGCCCAAGACGGCTTTTCGCACTCATGAGGGTCATTATGAGTTCATGGTGATGCCTTTCGGCCTCACTAATGCACCGGCAACCTTCCAATCTCTCATGAATGAGGTATTTAGGCCGTATTTACGCAAGTGTGTTTTGGTATTCTTTGATGATATATTGGTATACAGCCGGTCAATGGATGAACATGTGATTCACTTGGATTGGGTACTCGGGGAGTTGGAACATCAGGAGCTGTATGCCAATAAAAAAAAATGCACGTTTGGGCAGACTAGTTTGGAGTACTTGGGGCATGTTATATCCGGGAAAGGCGTCGCGGTTGATTCAACCAAAGTAAATGTGATGCAAACCTGGCCGGTTCCTACTAATCTACATGAACTACGTGGTTTTTTGGGTTTAACAGGATACTACCGAAAGTTTGTGGCGGGATATGGGACCATCGCTGCTCCGTTGACAGATCTTTTGAAGAAAGATCAATTCCTATGGAATGCAGATGCGGAAAAGGCTTTTATTCTTTTGAAGCAAAAGGTGACGGAAGCTCCTGTTTTGGCTTTACCTGATTTCAGCCGGCCTTTTGTTGTGGAAACCGACGCTTCCAATGTGGGTGTGGGGGCTGTTTTAACTCAAGGGCAGCGACCGATAGCATACTTTAGTTAGGTCCTTTCTCCGCGCAACCGCCTTAGATCGGTGTATGAACGGGAATTGATGGCTATTGTGTTGGCAGTACAGAAGTGGCGCCCATATTTGTTGGGTAGACACTTTGTCATCCGTATAGACCAGCAAAGTCTAAAATTCCTATTGGAGTAGCGAGTGATTAGCGAAGACAATAAGAAGTGGTTGACAAAGTTGATAGGTTATGATTTTGAGATTCAATACAAGGCAGGCGGGGAAAATAAAGTGGCAGACGCACTCTCACGTGTACCCGTGGCACTTGGATTGGGGGCTATTTCAGTTCCAATGGTACTCAGTACAGAGGAGCTGTCTCAACAAGTCCAATTAGATGACAAGCTGGCGCGAATAAAGGCGGATCTTCAGCTCAATCCTATGGCACATCCCGGATTTTCAGTAGAGCAAGATCGGTTGCTTCACAAAGGACGTTTAGTTCTTTCCCGCTCCTCTCCTTTTATTGCTGATTTATTTCGTTTCCACCACGACGGACCAATGGGGGGCCACGCAGGTGTATTAAAGACTTATCAACGACTTGCGACAGATTGGTTTTGGCTGGGAATGAAAACAGATGTGATGGAATATGTAGCAAAATGTCAAGTTTGCCAACAGAACAAATACTCTGCCTTAGCTCCTAGCGGATTGTTGCAGCCCTTGCCCCTGCCTAACAAGGTTTGGGAGGATTTATCCATGGACTTTATTGAAGGATTGCCAAAGTCCAATGGATTCGAAGTAATTCTGGTGGTCGTTGATCGGTTAAGTAAGTATGCTCATTTCATTCCTCTTAAGCACCCTTATACAGCGGTTATGGTGGCTGAGGTTTTCATCCGTGAAATTGTGCGCTTACATGGCATTCCTCGCACTATCGTTTCGGACCGAGACCGTGTATTCTTGAGTTTGTTCTGGTCGGAACTATTTAAGCAGCAAGGTACCTCTCTTTTGCGAAGTATGGCTTATCATCCCCAAACGGATGGTTAAACCGAAGTGGTGAACCGCTGCCTCGAAACGTATCTACGCTGTTTTTCATCAAGTTCTCCACGGCAATGGGTTCGTTGGGTTCCATGGGCTGAATTTTGGTATAACACCAGCTTTCATACGGCAACTAAGACTACGCCTTTCCGTGCGATATATGGACGTGACCCACCGCCAATAATTCGGTATACGTTGGGGTCTTCGCCTGTGGCCACGGTGGATCAGGAGCTAAAGGAGAGAGATGAGTTTTTAGAAGAATTAAAGAAACATCTCCTACGGGCTCAACAAAAGATGAAATCCCAAGCTGACGGTAGACGCCGAGAAGTGAACTTTGCTGTCGGAGACCTGGTATTTCTGAAGTTACGACCATATCGACAGAAATCTTTGGCTAAACGAAAGTTTGAAAAACTGGCGCCAAGATACTACGGACCATTCGAAGTTCTTGAGAAAATTGGATCAGTGGCTTACCGTTTAAAATTACCACCTTCAACTACCATCCATCCGGTCTTTCATGTGTCGCAACTTCGTCCAGCTAAGGGAAGTAAGTATTCCTTCAATTCCCTGCCTTCACAATTAACATTGGACTTAGAGCTCGTTGCTACTCCTGCTGAGCTCTGGGGGGTGAGACAATCGCGACAAGGTGGATCAGCAGCTGTGGAAGTTCTCATCCATTGGGCTAACCTTCCTTCGCATGATGACACTTGGGAGAATTTTGAGGTGGTGGATGCTCTATTTCCGGAATTTCACCTTGGGGACAAGGTGCGACTTTGGGGGGAGGGTAATGATAAGCGCAAAAGGGAGGGCTGTGCTGGACCTCCAATACGTTTTACTTATGCTAGAAGGGGTGTTAAGGGGAAGCCTGTTGAGTTGGTAAAAGATTTTTCAAGAAGAGGTGACGTGGAGGGGTGACGAAAAGAAAAAAAAAAAAAATAGAGGTGAAGTTATCACGTGAGAAAGGGGGAGAGGGAATTGTGTAAACGGTTACGCCTTGGGGGGCATGTTCGTGGTTGGAGGGAAGGGAATAAGAGTTGAATCAGAGAGGTAGAGGGGGGTATTATGTGTGAATTGAATTCATGTTGATTGAGGAGTGCCAGGCTCACTCGAATAGGCCTTTATCTTTCCTTAAAGCATATACAATAATAAGAAAATTATCATTCAGTCCAAATTCGTTCTTGAATTGTACCTGAGTTTATCAGACGCCAAGAAGATGGATTAATTTTTGCAATCCAGAACTTAGCAAAATTATAACCAAGTGGATTGGCACTGAAGACTGGGTAACAAACACAGAATTATTGATGACACTTAGAAAGGTAGAGTTTTCTTTTTCAAACTATTTGCATAGGTAGACACATTCTACTAGTGCTTCATATTGCGTGCAGTTTTTGGATGGTTAGATTTCATGTTCATGGAAGGAAGAAATTTAGTTAACTTGTCGTATTAAGCAGTTGTATCAATTCTTATTATAACAGTTTTCCACAGTTTGCTGATAATGAAGATCTCCAATCTGAATGGAGGGAAGCAAAAAGGAGAAACAAGATAAAGTTGGCATCATTCCTCGAAGAAAAGACGGGTTATGTTGTCAGTCCTGATGCAATGTTTGACGTACAGCTCATTCCCTTTAATGAACTCTATAGTTCTAATGCTTCCGAAAATCAAAGCAGAAGGGTGGTTTTGGAGTATATAATAGTTCTATTACATAAATCATAATAACGTAATAGAAAGTAAAATATAATTACCTGAATTATGAACACATATAATTCACGTGGATGACTTGATGTCTTGATGCTTATTCTATGCAACTATTTTTTTGTGAGGAAATCAACTATTTTTTCGTGTTCTAAAGCACAAAAAGATGTCAAACATGTTGATTACAGGTGAAGCGCATCCATGAATATAAGAGGCAGTTACTGAATATCCTGGGGATTGTTTATCGCTATAAGAAAATGAAAGAAATGAGTCCTGAGGAAAGAAAAGAAAAGTTTGTTCCTCGAGTGTGTATATTTGGAGGTAAGGCCTTTGCCACATACGTCCAAGCCAAGAGGATTGTGAAGTTTATCACAGACGTAGGAGCTACAGTAAATCATGATCCGGACATAGGTGATCTTTTGAAGGTACCTTATATATTTAGTGGCCTATAATGTGCAATATCATCAGTGTTCTTTAGTATATATACATATATACAAATATATATCTTCTTTTTTTGGGGTTCCCTTGACCTTTGATTCTTATTTTTCTTTTACATGTCAGGTAGTATTTGTTCCTGATTACAATGTTAGTATTGCAGAAGTGCTTATTCCTGGAAGTTAGTTGTCCCAGCATACAAGGTTTTTTCCCCTATTTCTTTGATTGTTTATTATTATCTATTGGTTTTATGCCACAAAGTGCTAAGATTCCGAAAAAAAAAAAAAAAAGAAGCAAGGAGACAACAAATTGAAAATTAAGTTGAACCGAGTTTATTATGATGGTATCTGATTGGTGCTATGTTTCTTTCCATCTCTATGTAGCATTGCTGGAATGGAGGCAAGTGGAACCAGCAATATGAAGTTTGCTATGAATGGCTGTATACTGATTGGGACCTTAGATGGGGCTAAATGTAGAAATTAGAGAAGAGGTTGGAGAAGATAACTTTTACCTCTTGGGTGCAAGAGCTCATGAAATTGCTGGGCTAAGGAAAGAAAGAGCTGAGGGAAAAGTAAGATAAATGTTTCCTCTCAAACACCATTTATCTTACACCATTTATTTTTCTTTCTTGTAACTCAGGGAAACAATGAAAAAGAACAACTAATTGAAGTTTGATTATTTTACAGTTTGTACCCGACCCACGGTTTGAAGAAGTAAAGGCGTTTGTTAGAAGTGGAGTTTTTGGCCCCTATAACTACGAAGAACTTATGGGATCTTTGGAAGGGAATGAAGGTTATGGTCGCTCAGATTATTTTCTTGTTGGAAAGGACTTCCCTGGTTACATAGAGTGCCAAGAGAAGGTTGATGAGGCATATCAAGACCAGAAAGTAAGTAGTAATTCATAACTCCATTCACTAAGTAGTAATTCATAACTCCATTCACGTACTTTGTTTTTCTCTACTCATCTACAGTGCAAGAGGCCAATAGATTTAGAATTTTATGCTTGTATTTCATTTCGCAGATTAATGGCACATTAGGGGAATATTCCAAACTAGTAAATTTTCACACACACACACAAAAGAGCTGACTTGAATTGCTCAGGAGTGAAATATACTTGGCATATACAAAATGTACTTCGGAAATTATACAAATCTCACTAATAGTTGGATTAATTAAGGGCTGAAAATCATGCATTAAACAGTTTAGAATTAAGCTTGGCGTAGTGTTTTTAATATACAGGAATTCATGCATCAATCTAATTTCAGCCCATTCTCGAACTTAGGTTCAAACTATAGTTTTGGACTTAAAATACTATAACGATTCTAATTTTGTTACAGTAAATACTTGTGAATTTAAATGAAAACTTTTTTGTTGGAACCTATTTTCTCATATGGGCTCTTAAGATTTATCATCACATGTATCTAATTCCGTCCTTTTTCATATTCTTCCTTTCTCCTTATCAATGATGGGACAGAGATGGACCAAGATGTCGATCTTGAACACAGCTAGTTCGTACAAGTTCAGCAGTGACAGAACAATCCACGAATATGCAAAACAAATATGGGATTGACCCCGTTGAATTACCATGAAAGTATCAATCATAGATTTGGGGAAAGAAATCCCAAAAATTCTCCACCTTTTTCTTTTACTTCTCCTACGTTATAGCCCCAGGTGCATCAGATGATTCTGTAGCCAAATAAGACAAATTGCTGGAAATGGGTTGACCTCTCCCACATCCCCAGTCTAGAAATACTGAACAGAGTTTTACATTGGGAATTCTGCTCAAATATGTTCCATATTTGACCATACCTAGGCTCTATTAGACTCATTTAATTGTTAAGGCCTCTGAAACAAACAATATAAGAGATGTTAACAACCCATATTTTAAAAATGTTGAACTAGTCGTTCAAAATGAAGAACTAACTTTTATTTTTTAAAATCAAGATGTGGAAAATAAATTACTGTAGAATTTATGATGACAAGGATATATAATAGTCTACTTACTTTTAGATAATGAGGTTGGGCCTCACACACTAATGAAATTGGGGACTAGGCCCGGAAGATGCCTTGAGTCAAGTCAAATGGGGTTTTGGGGTGGTACAATCTTTATTAAAATATGCCCCATCTAGTGAAAGAGTCTAGTTTTCCTTCTTCTTCTGTTTTTGTGATAATAAGTGTTAGAGTATGGTGATCTGAATTCAGTTTGGTCTGATCCGAAAAGCTTACAGTGTGATAAATTATGATGAAAAACAAAAGTGAGATTTTTCATGAGATCTGTGGCGGTAGCAGAGGGATCGGACTGGGCCGTTTAGTTTATATTTTTGACCTATAGGGTTTTGTCTATACCTATATATATATATATGATGTATTGCGTTAGGGCTTGATGATTAGCGAATTTTGAGCCTCCCTAGCATCTCTACTGTAATCTTTGCGAGTTTAGTAATTTTCTTCTCTTCTATTCGTAGTTTTTTTCCGTTTTAGGTTTCTATATAAATTCTCTATGTGTTTTTGTTTTTTGTTTCTATCTCATTGATTTCGCAACAATAACAGTTGGCTTAAGGTTGGAAACTGTCGACGATTTTTGATAAGCAAAACTGCCAAGCATTAATGGAACTGATGCATCACTCGGAATATCAAACTCATCTCACATGTTTAACGTTTTTTGGAGGGAAAACTGTTATCGGTGATTTAGAGAGAGAGAGAGAGAAAGAGAGAGAGATAGAGAACGCCAATCATGGGATAAGCCTAATTGTCGTACGTACGAGGATTAAGCCTACATTGAATTTAAGCAGATCGTGATTATTATGTAATAAATGCCCCCAAGATCTGCCTCTTTGATTTTTCTTTTCTTTTTTGTCTTGCCTAATGCTTAGAGATAGAAAGTTATTTCCATGGAGAGAGTTGAAATAGGACATATCCTATTTGTCATCAGGACGTAAATGAGTGATCACTCCAATTTGTACGTGGAGAATTGAATGAATGAGGGACCTAGAAGAAGTGCACTAGTACTTGCATGAATTTGATAAGCTAAGGATACGTCATATATATCCATGCTTTTGATCAGGAACATGTAATTAACGTTCTTTAAATTACCTTGAAGAATTAAGCGAAGCTACAAGTGTAGATGTTATATATATATATATGAAAGAAATGGGGTCCAAGGCTCAAGCGATAATATATATTTAAGTGCATGCATGCGATTAAAGTGAAGTACAAGGAGCCTAGCTAGGTCTTTTGCTTGGAGGGCATTTCATCAACAGAAAATCAACCCATGTGGAATCTTATTTCCTTTTCTTTTTCCCTCATGAACAAAAGCTGTTTCTCCTATACGTCAACTTTAGAAATATTGGCCCCCATCAACTTCTATTCTTTATAATGAAGTTCACTTTATAATCAAAGCAAAACACACGTCAATCTGAATCTTAGTAGGGTATACTTCCTCTCACATCAACTAATTATTTTTTATAAAATATACCAATCTTTGGCTCTTTGCTAATCATCCTAGAGATTTGTTAAAATTAACTTTCTACAATAAAAAATTACTTGATGTAATTTTTTAACTAACTCAAGGTATGGCTACCACCAAATTCATCCAATTCAAACCTACTTTATTATAGGGGTTTTGATTGATTGCTTTAGTCTAGGCATTTGGTTCTCTATAGCTACTTAATTAGTGTAAAAGATAAGCCTTTTTTTTTTTTTGGTTCGTGCTAATTATATATGCTTTTGCTTTGCCAAAGTAATGATCGATATTCCTTAGATCCCCTCATATAGTTCCTTAAGGATCCCAAAGAAAGTATGCTTAGTTACCATTATAGTCGGTTGAAACTGGACTGCATTGTTAGAATTTATAATTACTGACAAGGAAATTAAAATGCTTTCGCATGTGATTCCACCACAAAAAGTAGTTCTGGAACTTCATCTTCTTTTCCTACACGTCACGTTGAAATTAATAACTAATCTATTACCTAGACAAGTGCTGCCTAGACTCAAAAGTCCTTGGCAGTGCAACAAGCACCGCTTTGAAGCAGATAAAAAGTTGGAATATTGCTCTTTACTTTAATTATCCTCTGATATCCGACAGCGTGCTTGGGCATGTTTAAAATGTTTGGTCCATTTCCACTCCAAGCATAAACACTACTCTCGATGTGGGAAAAAAAATCTTAAATATAGTGTTTGGTAAACTTAGTTTCAACTTATTTGTTTTAACTCAAACAGTGTAAACATGTAATATGCTATAGTATAAAGCAAAAATATGTTATAATGTAAATCTCTCATATATTATAGTACTTTCAGTTTTAACTCTTAGTTTCAACTCACTTCATAAACACCCTAAAAATAATAATTTGTGTAGCTCAGATTTTGTTATTGACCTAGTCCAAAAGTAATATGCTCTAACACATAATTTATACTGTTCTCGTATTTGTTTTTTATTTTTATGTTTTAGATGAATAATAAGATTCTAGTCAAAGAAAATAAATAATTTAATTTTATCCGTCAAAGAATATAATTAATTTCCCTTTATCCATCGAAGAAGAAGCACTACCCATGTCACTTGAGACTATAGTCCAGATGGTTGGGTGTGTGAATATGCGTTCACATGATTCAAATCTTTGATAATTTTATTTTTTCTTAATATAAATTGGTAGCTATACGCCTCACACCGTATTAAAAAAGGAGAAGAGGAGGAGAAGAAGAAGAAATATCATATAATATGGTTTTCGCTACCCCAATTCCATATACATGGAGGATTTGGACTCAAATTTGGGTTAAGATCAATAAAAATCTTGCTAGGCTAAACTTGTAAGCACTTCAGCCCCTAATCTTAGATTTGTATGCATGTGCAGGGTCCATACATCAATAGGACAAGGTAGAGCAATTACAGGGAGATCGATCATCAATCACATGACAGCATGGCAAGAGAAAATAAGGTTTAATTTATATACAAGATAGATCTTTAATACTAATGATGTTAATTTAGCCTACAACTAGCAGCCAGGTAGTTTTTCTTTTTCTTTTTTTTTTTAAAAGAAACTACCTTCTTCTGTGTTCCCTCATTGATTGATAGATCAAAAGAGAATAGTTAGCTAGCTAGATATATAGCACAAACTTTCAATGTTGATATATAATACGATAATGGAATCACTTGTCGTTTGTTATATGAATTATATTTGCTATCATGGCATCCAATTTCAATCCCTAATTATTAGCTGTTCTAAAAGTTTCTGTTTGTAAGCCTCTTGATAAGGTAGCTAGCAAGGTTTAGTCATTGTCAATTTCATTATCAATCGTCAATACGTCTTTTTCTTCCTTTTTCCCAACTTCTATATATATATATACATACATACATACATACATATATATATATATATTCAAGTATATATATGTACACCAATATGCTAATTGCGACGTGTATGGAGGTGGGATGGAACTGTTCATAAATCACGCGGCTACTCTTTCACCAAAGAAAAAGGCGAGAAACTATCATAAGATTGAACAAGTGGAACTTGTGAATACCGATTGAATATTATCCCATGTAGCCAAAAAAAAGAGAGAGGAAAAAGGCACACAAAGAAGTACCATAGACTGAGAAGTGGTCCATCCTTCGTTTCTAAGCAATAATATGCACTCATTTCATATTTTATGATCACAAAATGACTCTTCTGGTAAAAAATGATCCTATACTCATACATGCATAAAGATACAAAAAAAACTAAATCCATTTACTCATTTTTTTAACACATGTTGTGTACATATAGACCGGCCTGCTTGCTTGGAAGAACTACGGTTTAAATCGTGATTTGTAATTCTAACCGAGTTTTCAACAGTGGTTTTTCTCACCTATTACAATATTTTTAATTTAAGCTCTCAATTCCAATTTAATTCTTGTATGGCCTAACAGTGTATAAGGTTACCCATATTTCTTCATATACAAAAAGGTTTTTGCACAATATATTTGGCCTATGTGGTTTGGTTATTACAAATACGTGTGTGGGTGTCACTTTCATTTAGGGTTTCACCAAAAAGACACAACATTCAAGAGTATTCATGTCCTTTTACTCCCCACTATGAGTGTAATGATGATTTTTCACTAATAAACATCGAGAGAATTTATGTATGATGATTGGTGCTCCGTGATGATCTCACTCGATCACGGTTCAGTGCTGCTGGCTCTGGTTTTATATCTTTGAGCCCACATTTCGGTTCCTCGTTATTAGTGTTACGTGCTATACATTAATTTTTTGGGGTGTCAGGCGGCAGACAGATCTTAACGGTCCGATCATGATCTTTCTCTCATCATTATCTCCGTTCTTTTTGTACTGCGATTCTAATTACAATCTTCTTGTACCTTTTTACATTTCTAATAATTACATTTTTAAAAAGCATATATTTTAACAACAATTGATAATATGCCGTGATAAGAATTCAACTTCAATAATTATCGTAAATTTTTTAGTCAACTATCTATTTTACTACAACTGTTTAATTTATATCAAACTGTTAACTATAACCATACCTATTAAGACTGTAACGATTAAAACCATACTAATATATATATATATATATATATGTAATTGGGAATTAACTGTAAAACGCATAAAATCAACGCATGTAGAATAGGATAAGATATTACCATTAATGTTCCTGTCATTGCATGAAAGCGAGTTATAAACCGAAAGTGGAAAAGTTTGCGCCAATTGGTGCTACCTTTAAATTATGCTACAATCTTGTGCTCTGATCATTATTAATCAACATTTGGCTAAGTTTAGTAATTGTATTAAACTAGCTAGCAATTAGTTTTACAGTGTCTTACGTTTCAATGATACTAAAAGGTAATAGTAAATTATACAACGGATATCATGACAAAGGTCAACAGGTTTAGTAAAAGCCTTTAAAATATTTTCAGTCTTACCAAATCATTCCCTTTCATGTATAGTACTAATAAACAAAAATCAAATTACTAACTATAATAACAAGCCTTAAAATATTCTTATTCATACCAAACTGCATACTATATATAAGTACTTTCTAAATTCTAGCTCCTCAATATTCTCGGTTTTTTTATTAAAAAAATGATAAGAGAAGATAATTAACATCAGAAGTACAAAGAATAATTAAATTGACACCTAAATTTTACCTCATCCCACACTAAACCCAGTCAGTATAATTAAAATAAGAATATGGGCAAAAAAAATTAAGAATAACAAATTGGCAACAAAGTTAAATAATTTTGGTTTTGTTGAGAACCCTTTTTCAATTTCAGCCTGACAAAATAGTTCCATATAGATATTTGTGTTTGTGCATACACAACTTTGTCGACTATTCATCTCTTCCTAACTATTTAAAGGGATTGAGATAAAGTTTAAGGGTTATTTGGTGCACGAGTTTAAAATGGCATGGTTTAAAACTTTTGAACTGTAGGTTTTACATAATAGTATAATTAATCTTACCGATTTTATTTAAGAAATAGACGTTGACTATATATATATTTATACACATACATATATATACATCCCATAATCTTGTATGAACATCTAGTATGTATATATAACAGACGTATGAATTTAGTTTAAGTTGGATTCACCGTCAAATGAGATATGTGGAAATTTGTATAACAAATCCTTTTCATTCTATTCTATGAGACTCTGTTATTCATAAAATTACAGATCATAATTATAGTATATTTTTTAGATTATGATCCACCGTCGTATAAATGGTAGGGTTTTGACCTCTATAAAAATAAATAGGAATGCTTCAAATATTAACTAGGCTAGGCAAAGAAAGCGCGTTCCTGTATATGCCCTCTTGATCATGATAACATTAACCTAGAGAGAGAGAGAGAGAAAGAGAGAGATATAGAGAGAGAAGCTCAACATGCACGCGCTGTCCGCAGCGAGCTTAATTTTCCAAATGCTAATAATTCTTTGATTTGCTCTATATATGTACGAATCATTTCCCTCCAAAATCTGATCATGCATGTCAAATTAGAAGCTGGGGCGACAAAAAAAATCATTTTTTGCTTCAAAAATAATTCTTTGATAGGATAAGAAACAAAAAAAAATACAGACCTATCAATTTTGATGTGATTGGACAACTTAATTAATGTTTACTTCACCGGTGAGATTTTTTTTGGTGCTCTTTTTGGTCCTTGTTTGAAAGTTCACGACTCACATTTGTTTCTTTTTTCAAAATTCCACATAATGGCCCTGGCATTTCATTAGGGCCATGAATCCATTATCCTTAAAATGTAGTTATTTGCACTTAACCAATATATATATATATATATATATATATATATATATTTGAACAATAATTGAACGCTCTTTTAATTAGCTATTGTCCCCGTTCAAAATGATGGTTTTGAATTTTATGTTTTGAACTAGTAGCTTTGAACCTATATAATTTAAATAGTAATTTTGAACAAACGTTTGAAATGTAAAGGTTTAAAACAAGAATAAAACATAAAATCAAAGAATTGATATTTAAAAAATTATAGTTTATGAAGAAAAATAAGAATGAGAATAATTTTATTATAGAGAATAGTTTAAAACGGTTAAAATTTAAGAGAGGCAAAGTTCACAAAATTGACTGTTTAGCTTATTTTAAACTATCTTCATCATTTTGAACGATTTGTTTAATCCACATGCCAAACATTCTACATGCTAAACACCCGTTCAAACTGACCAATAAGTTCAAAATGATCAAAACCTATGTAAGCGCCTTGTTGGTGGTTTGCTCACTATTTATTTTTTCTTCTAAACAATAATTAATTTGCCGTCAAAGTTAATTCTGTCTCGTTTTTTTCCCTTTTCTTAAGGGTATTCCTTTTCATGTCCTAAGATTTAAACCTACTTTCTTTGATCAATAAGAAATTTCAAAAGATTGACTAATCTTTAATTTTAAAATAATATAAAGTGAAAATAAATTTCTCATGATACTTTAAGGACGTTTGAAACTCGAAAAGTTTTGTTTTTTTTATGAAACTTTTTTTATTTTTCAGCTGAAACGTTTTTTTTACTTGTTTTTCAAAACGTTTTTTTTCTTTTAGCTGTTTGAAACGTTTTTCTTCTAAAAAATTCTTTTTTTTTTAATTTTTTAGATTTTTCCTTTTTTATTTTTATTTTTTATTAACTTACTTAATACACTACACTGCAGAAAAATAACTTTCAATGACGGCACTTTGAAATTACTTGCTATTTTTGTCCAATAGGTTGTTTTGAGACGTTGAGATGTCTTGTCGTAGAACTTTCGTTGGTGAGTGCCAGAAAGGTACGTCTGATTGATGACCTAAATATGGTCATTCATTAATCATTATATATGTATTTAATCACAAAACAAAAAAAAAAAAAAAAAAAGAAAGAAAATGTTCGTCAGATTCAACTCTTAATTTTTGCAGTAATTTACGTTTGTGACAGGATGTGTGACCAATTCATGAAGAGCCTAATAGAAGGCATAAAGTGAAAGGAATGAGCGGGCAAAGAATAAAGAGATTGGAAGGCTTATCACGGCCACGCCAGTAAGAACCCACTTTTTTTTTTTTTTTTTGACGATTTCCATATTTTTTACAATATACATAACACAAAAAAAGTAACATAAAGACCAATACATACTCACGCCCTCTCCCACTACAAAAACAGGTTATCCGTTGTTGAACCTAATTTATGCCCTATCAATTATTGCCTTTCTGGAGACAACAAGCCTATCAACATTTATATATTTATTTTTTATTATAATAAATTTTCTATTATGATTGAAAATGAACAGAAACGTAGCTCTTATAAGAATGAATAACTACAAGTTTGCACATGTTTTTACTTTTGTTTTTCTTCTACGATATTATAGTTCTAAGAAATATGGAATTAAGGCGATTAATTCTTGACAACAAGGTCTTGCATAAACGATATTCGTTGTTTGGGCCTCGTGTATTATATGAATTTTACAAAATGACGGATTTTGGTGGAAAAGATTGTATAAATACTAATCACTCATATCATACGCACACACGTATAGCATAGCGGCCAATATGATAACCTTTTGACATACACCAATTATTGTCAAGGAGATTTTGTGCAGATAATATACAATTTTAAAAGGGTACTCTAAAATTTAATCATTTTAAAAAAATAAAAATCAGTCTAATATTTTGGATCCAATATGTAAAAAGCTTTTTACCACTCAAAAATTTCCTCGCCAAATATCTCAAACAAATATTCAAATTCATGACTAGGTTGGTGACGAATTGAAATCATGCTGATGCAGAGGTATGGACCATGGATGTAGAACTAAATTGGACCCGTCCTGGTCAATAAACATTTAAAACAAAATAAATACATAGTCTATCCGCAAAATCTGTGGGGGTACTGCCAGTGACGTTTTTATTAATTATAGTTATAATGACGAATAAAATATGATATGACATGACAATGTTCAAGATAAAATATATATTAATATTTTGTATTAAAGTATTAAACAGCCCCCATTTCAGAATAAATAAATAGATAGCCAATCGATAGAATTGGTTGGAGGCCAAAAATGAGTGTGTGTGTGTGTGTGTGTATAAATATATATATATAGCCTCGCTGTATTCGTTTAAACCAAGTATGCATATGAACCGCTACTATTTCAAATTGACCCTACAAATATTTTGCTTACGTTTTCTAGAGGAGAATATTTTAGAAGACATATATATTTGTTTTCTAAATGTATAAGAAAAATATATCAGATCAATATATGGTCTTGATTCCCTCAACTGTTTAATATTAGATATCATAAGATTTATATCATTCATCTTTTTCACAGTTGTTTTATTTTTTATTTAGATTCTTTTGTCTTATTGACTACCTCCTTCTCTTATCTTGTATATTAGTCTCTCTTAAGTACTAGTACACGTTTTCTGATCATTGAATTTAATTAAAATCACTTCTTTTATACGCATTTGATGGTTAAAAAACAGAGTCCTACTAAATTATTTTTTCATATCCTATAAGAGATCTAATACCATTTCTTATTCTCTTTTAGCTAACATAACTTCATCTTGATAATAATGCTATCAAGTCCTTTTTTTCTTTTTTATGATATCCAAATCTTTTAGAACTTGGAAGGTAGCTCAATTATTGTGTGAAGGCCATAATAACAAATATGCAGCCTATTGATGGTACATAGAATGTAGCTTTTTGTGTGAAGTAGTTAACCTCTCATTTCCTAATTAAACCATTAAATCTTTAGGGCGGTCTTAACAAAAATCCCATCACAAAAGGGTCACCCAAAAAGCTTAAAATAAACAGTTTAAGGTCAACCCAGTTCACTATATACCCTAATCAATGTGATCGGGAGGCTTCTAGTAACTTTTTTTTCTTTGTCAGCAAATAGCAGACAATGACAAAAGAAAATTATGTCAAAATTTCTCTCTTTAAATATTGCATTTTTTTTTTCCTTTTAAGTTGATTTTTATCAGCCCTACACCCTCTAAAAGGAGTCGGCAAATTTTAGGGCAGGGTTTTAAAAGGGAACACAGTCAACGCCTATATAAATACATGCTAATATATATGTATATATATATATATATAGGCCCTACATCTCAGTGCTATTGGACGATTCAAAAAGGTCTCACTGACATATATGTGTGTGTGATTGTAACAATCGGATTATCTCTGCAATTGATTTTTATTTTCTTTGCAGCAATATTATTTCACCAACGGATTACATTATAAAAACTAAGAAGTATAACTGCATTTGTCATTTTTTCAGGGAGAAAATCTAATGTTTTATGTGTTGAACTGCTGTCATACCATACAATATAATTTGTATGTGTGAACCTTGTGATATTGTTATATATAATATGATTCAATTCAGTTGTGCATGTGCTTTTTATAGTGATGTTTCTAAAATAACACAAAAATATAGTGCCGGCACATAAGATTATCAAATATCAACGTCCAATCTTAGGGTTTATTTAGTACATAGGTTTAAAACTTTGTGGTTTAAACTAATAATTCTAAACGTATGTAGTCTAAATGGTAGTCTTGAACCAAAATTTAGATTGTAAATATTTAAAACGAAAATAAAATATCACATCAAATAATTGGTGTTTAAAAATTATAATTTATAAAAGAAAACAAAAATAAAAATGATTATTACTGTAAAAAATCATTCAAAACAGTAAGCACAATTTAGCCTATTTAAAACAATTTTTATTGTTTTGAACGATTTGTTTATTACGCCTATCAAATGCTCGTTTTTTGTGGGCCTATAAATTCAAAACTACTTAAAACATCCTAAACGCACGAATCCAACCGCAAATTAAAGTTCTACGAAACATTATGTTGTATGTTTAAGCACAAGGGTGAGTGTACATATTGTTTGCAGAACATATATGCGCTACTGCACAGCAATGTCACATGATTTTCATGACTAAGTGCTAGTACGTATATTGAAGTTATAAATGTAGCAACCCTTCAAAATCAGCTCTTTACAATAAATAATTATTCTAATCGAATTAAAATATAATTTATTAAACTCGGTTGGAAATGAAACACGCACACACACAAATTTGTATATTTCTCTCCATTGCTGGAGAGATGGCCCATACATGCTTCCTTACATCTCAAGTTATTTTGCATCTTTTAAGAGTTCGACTTCTATTGAAAACACTTTCCTCCCCTAAGATGATCATTCATTCAAAAGAAAAAAAAAGTTTTAAAAGTTCAAAAAAAAAAATAATAACTTTTTGTAGAGGGTGTACGGTTGAATTTGCACTAAGGGCCAATAACCGGATTTAGCCATCATCAGGAGTCACTAGAAGATAACCTAAGTCAACAGTACTTATGAACAAGAAAATAAACGAGATATAAAAATACACATAGATTTATAGTGATTTTAAAGGTTTTAGGAGAAGAGATATATAATGCAGTTAATTAAAGATGGTGCAAGGTGTGATGAATGTCTGCCAAAATCCTAAAAATGATCTCGTGTTTATAGGATTGACCTCTTCTATTTTTCAGTTAGTTGTCAACTCGAAAAAGGGAAATTTTTTTATTTGGCTTTGGTTAGGGGTGCAGCCACGCATGGACGATGGTAGATAGCTGCCTTTTTAAACTTTTTTTTATAATTTGTATATGAAATTTTATAAAATTATATTCCACCCCTTTAAAATTATAATTTGTTCCAACACCTCAAAAAAATTGTATTTCGCCTCTCACCTCATTAGTTCAATCACACTGATACACTCTCTTACTAATTTTCTTAGCTCTGCTCTTCGCTATGGTTGACTTTTCTTCTATGTACATACCTCATTTGGATTGAGAAATTGTCTTCTCTGGTAATTTGGAAGCGATTCTAGTTTTCTGATTCGGTAGATCTTGTTGTCATCCTCGAATTTTTATCTTCTTCAATCCCTTGGAGTGGGTCCCATGGTGCTCTAGTCGATTTAGTTTCTCCACTTGATCTGTAATCGCAAGTCGATTCGTGCTCCCAAGGCTATCCAAAACAACAAGTTTAATTTCTATTGTCACATTTGCTTCCTACTCATTTTCATCACTTAAATTAAAATCTGAAAGGCATAATGAATTGGATTTTTACAAAAAGAATATTAATAATATTATTGAAAAATGACAAAGAAATGAGATTTGTTGTATCAAGTTTTATGAAATATTTACAAGTATAGCTCAAAGATTTTTTTAAGCCACTCAAACTTTTCTTAGGTGATGTACAACCAATATTATCATCATGTGGTGCAGCTTAAGCCAATAATAGTAGGCATCTAAGTGTTAAACAAATATCTGTGCATGGAAGTACTAATTTCATGTCTCAAATTAGCATTATTGTGTACGCATGGCAAAAAAACGATATTTTTAATTAATTTGCAAAATTTCTACAATAATGAGGAATATAGAATTTTGTTTTTCTTTTGCTTATTATTTTCCTTAACTATAATAAAAGAGTACAAGACTCTTTAACTGTTAAAACTTTCATCCTCCTAAACGACCCCTTTTAGGTTGTTGTTCTTTTTTTTTTCTTTTGGTTTTTTCTTTTCTTTTTTCTTCTTTTCCTTTTTTTTTTTTGTTTTTGTATTTTTAAAACTTTTTAATCTTTTTTTTCTTTTCTTTTATTGTCCTCGTTCTATTTTCGTTTGCATATTTAATACTTCATTTTTTTCTCACCATTTAGTTTCATGTTTTTGTGTTCTTTTTCAATTTCTTTCTTTTTATTAATTTTTTTTTTATCTTTTTCCTTTTTTTAACGTTTTTGAGGCTTTATTTGTCGACCATAATCTCATACTTAGTCTCTCTTTTATTTTAACTCTACCATTTTGTTGCTTTATTATTTAACTTTTTATAAAACAATAACTATTGTATCCATGCCATATTTCGTCTATCAATTTATTAACTATGAGATCTAAACTGTAAATTTCATAAATGTCAAAGTAGTTAGATCAAAAATGTAAATATTAGCTATTAAAAGAATACAAATAGATATTTTCAAAGGTTATTTATGCAATTTTTTTTCATAAATCTATAAATATATAATTTTTTTATTAATTCTTTTATTCATAATTTGCATTATAAAATCTTCAATCGAAATTTAATACGCGCGATATCAACGCATGTAACTATATGTAACTAAACTAGAACAAAGAAAGACCTTCTCATATTAATTATTCGCCTCCTAAATGGCTGCTGTCTATGTCAAATAAATAATGGTACAAAAAAAAAGAGAGGGTATTTCGCCACTTACACACAACTTTTCTTATAATGAAAAAAATGTGGAATGGACCACTGGGTTGGTGTCCGAAGTGATGGGCAGTTTAACACAACTTTTGGCATTTGATTGTAACACTAAATTATCAACAACCGTCAGTAGCTTCATATACATGCATACATATAGATATATATATATATATATATATATTTATATGATTCAAACAATTTACTTTCAAGAATGAACTCTAAGGATAATGTCTGTATAAGGGTTATTTTCAGTAATCTTTTTTTAGGTAATACATATCTATCTCCATTAATTAATTATTATATATGATTCACACAAATCTCCAATAATGTATTTTTCATTGTTTGATCTGAAATCACATATTTATATATAAGTAATCAACAATTCAGAAAATCAGATCATAACCCTACCTTTTTAGTATCATATTGTGCTCCGAATATATATTATATGTACATATGTAATTAAATAACGGGCACACCTACCAATATTATGCGTACACATATATATATATATATATATATATTTGTATATCTTATGGGGCACTAAAATAATGCACGTAATAATTGTGTTCTATTTGGGAGGACACAGTGCTTCCACGTCAAAGGTCTTGGTAGAAAGGATGATGGTTGGAGAAGATACTTACAACACAAAAAAAGGGCTCTGAAGGAACTGCTTTTATTATATATTTATAATATTTTGTTGTATATAATATATATAAATTAAAAACCAATTATAAATTACCGTTCATATGGGTTTGTCACAATGAATTGGTACATATATAATACAATATGATGAGTGAACCATTCGTGTTAAAAATGACTTTGCATAATAAATTGGAGTTAAGATCTAATGTCTTCGTTTTCATTTCCTTTTAGCTGCCTTTCATTATATATTTGATAAATCATTTAAATTTGACAACTGAAACATTTAAATAGAACTTTAATAAAGTAATTACACAATTCAGTTGAGTGTTGAAATTTATTTCGGTTAGAGAAAGAGAGTAAAATATTTTTTTTTTTGGTAGAAAGAAGAGAGAAGTTAACACTAGATATATTGTTTGCTTCTAGTCCCTAAAATGTTTTCCGTAAAATAAGGTTTGGTTACTTTTACTACAAGGACACGGTCAAATTAATAATATCATATATGTGACACTGATAATTATTGCCCCGGGAAGATATAGTTGACTTTCACCAACTTTCCAAACAGATGTTACCACATGAAATTAACTCAACAATATTATTGATGTATAATTGGTGGCGTTATATCTTTTTAATTATGTCAAATAATAAAAACAATTGCAAGCATACTGGTTGATTGAGTGGTTGATTGAGTATTGAGTTCTTGATCTCATGACATATTATCTCTCCTGTAATGCCCCCTAAACAAGAAAAAAAAAAACACACTACTTCTCATAAATTTTTTTTAACTTAAATCAAAACTTGTAAACAAAAATATAGGCAACAGAATAATCTAAAATACAAATACAATTTTTATAAAAAAAAAAATAGGGAATCTAAAATTTCAAAATCAAAATTCTAGTGCTTTACTCATGAGATATTGGATCATATCTTGCTCAATCTACAGGGACCTTTACTTTTTATAGGAATTTTGGCCTCGAAATCAAATGTTTAAAATTTATTGAGGACAAAATTTTATATGAAGGGGAGAAAACATATTGAGCTCCTTACTTGGCACAGGAATTAAATCCTTAGCTTGTGATAAGCTTGAAAGATTGCTATAAAAGAATTTTTTGATCTTTTGTACGTGACAAGAGAATATGTTTTGATAATTGTTAATTTCTTCGTCTATACAATTATGAGGTTGTGTCCTTCTAATTCCATTACGTAGTTTTCAATGAAATGAAATAAACGAAACAAAGAAAAAAATTTTTTTTTTCAGCGACAGCAATATATGGAAGCCGGTGGGCCAAATTCTTCAAGATCAGAATTTTTAATTATTTAAAATATCAACATATTATTCACATGTAATACTATTGATGATAACACAACAAGGGATTATTCCCTCCGCCGTGGCCGGGCGCTTAGCATTTCTTAATCATCTACTATACTAAATGTCTGTTTAACACTTCAGTTTAATTCATCAGTTCTAATTGTATACAGTGTAAAAGTTTCAACAGTTACAGTAAAAAAACAAAAAGTTACTACAGTATAAATCTCTCACATACTATAGTTTTTAAATTTAAAACTGCAGTTTAAATAAAGTGCCAAACGACGTATAGGGCTTACATCTATGTATAATAATATATTAATATTTTTGTAACCTATATTATGTATGCGTAGGCCTTTTGTAATCCTTGTTTCAAAATGAAGTTTGGGGCAAAAATTTTTTTAAAGTAAATATTGATGTACTAATGCTAATCAAGTATATCATTGATGCAGTATATCAATATTATATTGATTTTTAATTTATCATTGATTAACTTGGGAATTTATTCACTCATTTATAACTAATTTCTAGATAATAAATCATTAGTTGATCAATAATAAATCAATTTATTAGTGACAAACTATTATTAATAAGTGATATACTGATATTTATCAATAATACACTGTTGTAAAAAAAAAGGTCATTTTCTTAATTTTTAAAAAGTTAGGACAATTCCATAATTTTTGAGAAGTAGGTGCTCAAAAATAAGCTGAATGCTTTTCTACCTAAAAAAAAAGTGCTCAACAATAAACCATTTGTCGAAATTTTTCTTTTGAAAAATGACTGCTACAATAAACGAAAATATCATGATTTATTTGAATTTGTAGCTATATCAAAGTTAATCCAGCTAGATTCTTTTTGTGTTGGTTGGGAATGGGATTGGAATAATAAATGGGACTTTTTATTCAAATGCTTGCCTCCACTTTCCCTTTTCAAAAAGATAAAATTTTCAATTTAAGATTTTAAATTTAAAGAGAAAAAAATTTAAACTTGACTATTTTTTATTTCACTAAAAATCTTCCTCAATAATCTTATAATCATTGGACTTCTTTTTATTTAAAAGGCAAAAAATTACATAAGTGATTTTACTGTTTTAATCCATGCTTCGAATGATAAGTTACTCACTTTTTATAATTGAAAAGCTACCCTAAATCCTTTTTTATCATCATTGTTTTTAAAGGAATTAACCTTTGGATCTTGGTCTTAGCCCTCTTTTTGTAGGTGCATGATTCTGTCATTATTGCGAGGTTTTATTTTATTTTTTATTTAGCTGCCACTATAACGAGTAATTTGCTATTGTTTTTTGCTACTATTAAGTAGAAATAAAATTATTTTGCTGAAATGGAGTAAGTGAAATTTTCTATCTAATTTTTAGTGTTTTAAATAATGTCTAACTAATAAAATTATGATACATCATTTAATAAAAACTAATTAAATATCTTTTCAAATTTTGTAAATAATATGATATAATAAGATTAGTTAGACATTATTTGTATACTAAAATTAGACAAAAATTTTGAATCATTAGCCATGGTGTAATAATCCTTTATTCACGTACACACATATGGTTCTTAAATAATTTGTCTACCTTTTCTTCTTCTATTTTTGGCCAAAAAAGAAAAGAAAAAAAAAACCCACTTGGAGCTATCCAAATTAACTTACAAGATCATGAAATCAATTAATTTACGTCCTTCAGGTGACCAAGATGTTGTTTGAAGAATAATAAAAGTACAATCACTACATGTAACCCTGCAAAACAAAAGGGAATTGTTAAAGCACAAGTAGTGTGATGATCATTCAACAATAATTCCTGCGGTACAACTGGCTACTACGTATACATGTAACCAGCGAATCTTACATATATTAATGCCAAGTAGCCCATAAATGGATAATTTCACTGCACCTTTTGATCCAGCTTCTATTTATTTATGTTTTTAGTTAGTAGAAAAAAAAAAGTAAAAATTGTCATATTTTTAAAATAGCTTAATTTATTGGGCTAAATTAGTTTTAAATTTTTTTAAAAAAGTTACAAAAATATTATATTTAAGCTTATTACATATTATTAACATTTTGATTTAAGTTTCAAAGTCTATTTTAGAAGTTTTTTTTTTTTTACGCTGTATTTTGTAACTTTAACAGGAAGTATTTCTAAAAGACAAGTGTCTTTCAACAGATTATCCAAATACTTTTAGAAGTAATTTTTGGACTCTGAAAGCTAAAAATAGCTTCTAGAAAGCTCTTCCAAACAAGCCCTCGCTACTACACTCTATAACCATTCAAACAAAGAAAAAAAAGGTAAAAAAGAAGAAGAAAAATGTGCGTGTATGTGTATATATATTATATACATAAAGTAAAAAAAAAGTCTTAGTTAGAAATTTAAATTAAAAATGTAATTATATTATGTCTTACAAAAAAAGAATTTACACTGTTAACTTGCACTCCCAGTTTATGGCAAAAAAACCCATACAATAATATTTATCAAATTTTCATTTTTTTTTTCTTAAGATCAAGTTTTAATTACTAACAAGCAATTACAACAAACAGAACTCGCATAATTTAATTTAAGTCGGTATCGCTAATGATTATTCTCTAAACCCAAATACAATGTCAAATGTTTCAGTCTTGTCTCCGCATTGTCGGTTGGCTTCGTATGCTGGCGGGCTTTATATAGAGCAACTTGAGATAATCTGATTAATTAACTTCTACATCTCTAGACAAACTCCTTTGCCGCCCCACGGGTAGAGATTGTGCTATCTAGAGGTGCCAATTCATGTTAACGGATCGTATTTGTGTCGTGTTGAGACCTAAATAGGTAGAAAATATCTTAACACTAACACAATTTGCGACACTAATAGATTGAGAAATCCTGACACTAACAAGACCTGCTTAGACACAGTTTGACCAAATACGACCCATCCTAACTCATGACCGAAAACCAACTCGTAACATTTTTTAACTTTAGATGCATAATTTATGCACCAACATTATATAAAAGTAACATAGAACACATACTTTCTCAAAATTAAATCACTTCCATACTTCTTAGCAAAAAATCACTTTCATATTACAAACACATCTAATTGAGTGTCAGATAATTGATATTTATATTTTAGGGTAAAATATTTTTTAAAAAATAATAAATTAATAAGTTACGTGTCAATTTAGTCGAGCAGATTGACACGAACATGATCCTTTTTAAACAGGTCAATTTCAGGTTGACATAAAAATGTCCTGCTACTAATTTTTTACACTAACATGTAAAAAATCATATCATAATCATGTCGTATCGTCATGTTGTAACCCGTATTGCCAGCACTAATAGTATTCCTTACGTGATGAGGCTTTATAGCATCCGTCATGAATATTTTAAGGATGAAGGATAATATAAGAAGATGAAAACATGATTCCCAAGTCACGAGCGGCACAGAGATAAAGGAAGCACTTCCTGCAACGTATTTGCCTTGATACACATCCTTGAAGATATATATACATAGTAGAATTATTTTTAAGAAATGTATGGACATTGGTCTGAAGTTGGTTTATTTTGTGAAAACATTGAGTTTGAATTATATTTTTTAAAATCAATTTCAATTTATTTTTTTGTTTATAATTATTCAAATTTTCATAACACTAATATCATAGTGAAGATTAAAACGAGTATACAGAAGGCCCTCTTCAATAGAGATCCCCAATCTTGTCCCCAACTCTATTAGCAGGGATGCGTATGACATTGGAGAGCGGGGATAGGATCGACTGAAAAGCATTCCCATTTTGTCATCCCTATTAAGAGACAGTCGGGAGTTGTGGGCCCAATCTCACATATAATTAATTTTCTAATCACAAAATGATACAAGGAATAACATGTGATTTCCTTTAAAAAAAAAACTTCTTTTCACATTTACTTTTTAAATTAGAAAAAAGCTAATATTTTCCAGAAAGAAGAATCTAAGTCCTAGATAAAAAGCTATATTTTTATTGTTAGCTATCACATGAAAAAAAGTTCTAAAAATATTTAACATTGAGATTTTTTTTTTTAAGCTTTATGGGTGTGTAATTGTCCTTTCTCACTGCTAGCAAGAAATGTTTTTTCTAACTGTTATATAATTTTAAGTGTTTGGCAACGTAATTGAAACTATATAGTTAAAACTAAAATACTATAACATATGAGAGCTTTATATTATTGTATACTTTTGTTATAGTATATGAGAACTTATTACTATAGTAGTTGAAACTAATAAGTTCTGATGTTATCAAATTAAGCCTTTATAACGTTTTAATATATAAATATTTACTTTAAAAATTTAACATTTTATAAAATTGGTTTTATTTATGAACCAGACTATTAAAAAATTAATTAAATTATTAGCTATTGTTAGCAAAAGTACAGTTGCTACTGACATTACCACTGGTAGTTGAAAAATATATGCATATATATACATGTATTCTACGAATGCAATATACCGTAGTTAAGGGAGGGAAAAATGTAACAAGATAACATTAGGTGGTTAATAGTGGCAGAGACGAGAGGCACAGAGAGGAACAGCGTGTACCGTCCTGTCCCAAAGTATCTCCCTCAACACTCACTCTCTCATTTATTCATGCGCGTGGGGTCCACTTGCCTTCCCTCTCTTCCCTCTTTCCATGCTCAAATGTCGCCCCCTCCCGTACGACCCCATCAGAGCTTCTTGACGGCGACGTTTCTAACTCATCTTTTCCCCTTTCTCTCTCCTCTCTAGCTGATCCTCTTCTTATCTCTCTCCTCTTTCTCTCTGTATGTATTGTATCTACCTGTGTATTGACGAGTCATTGCGCCTTCCATGTCTTTCCCAAAACCTGTACTCGTCCTCCCTTTCCATTACCAGAAAACCCTATCTCTCTCTCTGTATCGCGACAATTTTGAAGTCAATTCAAAAGTGAATTATTAGGTTCGAAGGATATCGGTCTTTGATCTTCTCGCTCGCTGGTAAATATGGATGACGACAGGGAGAAATCCGGTCTACGCCCCGAGTTTGCCGCCGAGTCGAGCTGGACTCAGCTCGGAGCCGACGGCGGCTACTTCTTCTCCGGCGAGAGGGAGAGCAGCATACTGAGCGAGTTCGGGTGGAACTTTCAGGCGGAGGAGGAGGCGAGCCTCGGCGCCGCCGAGCACGACCGGTTTGGGAGCTTGGAAGGGACAACGGCTTACACCGCCGTGGAGGAAAGGACCGATTTGGCTGCGGAGATCAGCGGAGGACCGGCCAGCGATCCTGTCGGATCTGCGTCGAATAATCCGTCAGTGTCTTCGAGCTCGAGCGAGGATCCGCCGGAGAAGTCCACAAGCTCCGGAGGCTGCGGCGGCAAACCGCCGCCTGAGATTATTCCGTGAGTGGGCTAAAACCGTAATTAACTTGTTTTTGTTGGGCGGAAATGACAGGTTGGTTTTTCATATTTGAGAGAAAAACAAAGGAACCAGAAAAGGAAATCGGATTTTAGCCTCCTATTAGCTAGCTTAGCGTGCTTAGGAAGGGAGAGAGCGACAGTGCAATTCCAAGTCCGTACGCTCATGCTAGAAAACTAAACACATTACACAGGGTTCATGCAAGTTGTGGGAAGGAAAGGTAGTTTCGTAATTTTGCTAATCTATTTAGAGGAATAAAAAAAAGGAAAAAAAGGGTCGGCACAAGGGAAATTGTAACAAGTAAAGGGGCTTTTTCTTGGGTTTTCATTTTACTTTCAGCTCCTCTGCACCGCCGTTGTTGCGGCCGGAATGGCGTGCGGTAAATTTTTTTTAATAGGAATAGGATTTCGTTGCGGGTTTTGCGAATAAATCCGTGTGCTTTGTGGGGTCCTAATAATTAATTTTCTCTTTCTGATAAATTACGTAAAATTGTGTGGGGGAAAAGTGAGAATATAGTGGGAAGAAAAAAAAAAGGTAATAAGGAACTAAAATTTCGTAACTTTTTTTCAGTTATTTACGCATTGTTTTTTCAGGAGTAAAGATACTAATCACCTTTTTTATTCCCATATGAATGTTAAATAATTGGCTTTCCTTCGTGGTCTGGGTTTGGTTGATTTCAGGAAAAGATAAAACTTGTAGTCTAATTCATAACATCTTTTATATAATTGGGAATGCAAGTGCACCAACATTTGCTTGTAATAATGCTCTTAAAAAACATGTCTTGGTCATAAATTTACTCCTATTCCCCATAGGAATTCTTTCGTCTTCTTTTTTTTTATAATGTCTTTGTATGGGCTTTGATTTGATTTTTTTGGTTCAGTGTTTACGTTTTCTCGTTGTGTTGGCGTCACATAAGTAACAAATTTAGATGATTGAATGCTGTGATGAAAGTTTGGTTTGCCGTTTGCTTAATTAGCTAGTGGGCAACCTGGCGTATTCTGGTGTATATATATAGTGTCACATCCCCATTTCTCTATTAGAAAGCACATAATACACATGGAGTAGTACTCTTATCAGAACGTTAAATTGAGTCATGAAAGTGATCAATGAACGTACGTTGAATTCTGACTGTATATTAGTTTCAACAAATGAATCTGACTATATATTTGAAACATTATAGCTATTCATGATAGGTTATGTATAGTGTACACAATGCCCATGATTTGGAATTAATAGAGTATTTCTTTTCAAATCCCACCAATAATATCAGTAGTTGGTTTAACTATAGTCCTTTTATTATCACCGCAGCACTTCATGATAGGTTTCTCAATTTATGCCGTCTAGAGATAATGCTGTTTTCTTGTTTACATTTCTCTTTTTTTTAATTTTCGTGTTGATTAAAGCTTTTCACCTAATTCTAAATTATTGCTAACTGAGTAGTCAGTTCATGTATAGTGATACTTTTATCAGCCACTTTCCTATTCCCCTTATATTTTTTTTTCCTTCATTCTGAAAAGAGAATTTCTGTCTAGTTGCTTCCATTTTAAGACAAACATTTTGTGATTATCCTAAAGAAGAAACTATTGTGAATGCACTTCTACATTTTTACTGCGCTGCATAATGCACGAGTACTTATTCCCTAATATACCAATTTCTAGATTAATTAATAAATTCATCTGTTACCCAAGATTATTGCATATATGATTTCATGCTAATCTTTCAGATTGAAGGTGTTTTTGTTTTGATAAATTTAATTTGCTATGCAGAAATAAGGTTAAAAAGAAAGGGCAAAAGCGAATTCGGCAGCCGCGATTTGCTTTCATTACTAAGAGCGAAGTTGATCATCTTGAAGATGGCTACCGTTGGCGGAAATATGGACAGAAGGCTGTTAAAAATAGTCCCTTTCCTAGGTATGCAAGCAACTATTTTCTCTATGAATTAATGAAATAACCTCTCTTCAGCCCCTCATTCAATTTTCTTATAGCTCCCTAATAACTTCCAGTTGGTTACATTCCAAATTTCACTTCCAGTTGGTTACATTCCAAATTTCGTGAACTCAAAAATTTTTCTTGGTCCTATTCAATTATGTACTTTCTTTCTACTTAATTAATTTGTATGCTTAACACATACTTTCCTGTTTCCTTGATATGTGCAAAATAATTTTAACACTAGTACAATGATTAGTTTCTACTTTAGCAGGCGAAAAGATGTGATTGCTAACATATTTTATTGGTGGAACTCTTTTTTATGTAATCCATCTTGAGCTTCATATCTGACAAAGTTGTATTAAAGTCGTTCTTAGTTTGCGATCTTAATGTTATGAATAGTTTTAATGACTATTTTATATTCATTTCTTTTAATGTATGATTACTAAGATTTGCTATTTCTTCAAACACTTGCTTACGATACCAACAGTTTCATTGGTCAAGTCTTGTCAGCTTTTGCCTTATGAGTTCATCATTGCGCTCTTTGGTAATTTTCACAAAATACAGTCTAATAGATTCGTATTCAATAATTATTCTATGCAAGTAATTCGATTCTCAAGAGGCTAAATATACACCGGCCAATATATACTCATATACTTGCGTTCTAGGAAAAGAATTCTTAAAGGAGAACAAGTTCAGGCATCAGAATAATTGATTTTTTTTTTTTTTTTTTATGTGTGTGGCTCAAAAAATCCGTATTTTAAATTTAAAAGAAAATGTTTTCGATCAAAAAATCTCACTGCCTTAATAATGTTTTTTCAGGAGCTATTATCGCTGCACAAATGCCAAATGCACGGTGAAGAAAAGGGTGGAGCGTTCTTCTGAAGATCCCACCGTTGTCATCACAACATACGAAGGCCAACACTGTCATCACACAGTTGGCTTCCCTCGAAGTGGAATCATGGCCCATGAAGCTGCCTTCTGTGGGCAGTTGCTGCCGCCGGTCTCCAAGTTCTATTATCCGACAATTCATCCTAATTTGCCTACCGGATCAGAAAATGATCTTGCTCCTCTTACTCCGATCCGGTCGAACCAAGTTCCCAGCGAAGCTGGAGACTCCCACGTAGTATTGCAAGAGACTAGTACAGCTCCAGTGCAGGTTACGGATGAGGGATTGCTTGGAGATATTGTGCCTGCTGGAATGCGAAGTATATGATGACAATTGGTATGGATCTAATCTTAGCACTAATCTTAAATTCAGGAATTTGATGAAGAATATATGTATTTGCACATCTAGATATACCGGTAGTTAAGCTAGTAATTAATATTATTTAAATGATGAATTAAAACATTAGTGAGATTGATTAACTTTTGATTAGCTTTATATATGTTATTATCTTTATATATGAGCGATCTCTGATCAGTGGTGTGCATAAATTCTGAAGAAATCAATCAAATAATATGATATATTCGACATATATGGATGAACATTTAACGATATAGAAATATTCACTACTATTAGTAAAGTATTTAGGTTATCAACACAAAATTAACCCCTACGAAGAAATCATGTGAATAGCTAGCTAGCTGCTAGGTAGGACTCTATTTCAAAACAAAAACGTATGCGATGGACTGATGAGACAGTGAATAGTGATGAATAATAATTAATGGGTAATTGCATACATGGTAGGGCCAATGTCTTAATTGTGATGTGAACTGTATACTAATATTGTTTCCCTGTGGCGATGCATCATTACCAACATCATGTAGTTCTCGTTGGCTAGAAACATATCTCTGTCACTGTAACGCGGGATCCGGTGCTTACGGACTATTTAAATTTTGCCCTCTTTATTGTGTTTGCTTGTTGTGCATCCCAACAGCTTTTCGTTCAGCAAAAGGATCCAACTTTAGTGAAGAGCTTTCTTAACCACTGGAATATTCTCAAATATGACTGATTTTCAGTTGTCTAGCTAGCTCTTTTTTCAACCAAAAAAGGATGCAAGTTGAATCTTTTGTCGTTGATAGATTATATAAAACAATTTATCTCTATATGTGTGTATATATGTGCATGATTTAGTTAATGCAATTTTTTAGTTACTGTTTTACTCATTTGAAACTTCTAATACATTTCCTGGAGGCTGGAATTCGAAGCCTCGATTAACAGCCTGATATAATAACTATTTCTCCCTGCTGGAAAGTTTAGCTTTTATTAAAATAAAAACAGCACTAGGAATTTCTTTAAAAGAAGGAGCAGTACTAGAAAATATCAGAGAAATAGGCCCCTTTTTAATTCGGTTCTCTTTTTTACCATGCTTGATTGCATAAGTTCTTTTTTTTTTTTTTTTATTTGGGAAACACTATATTGCGAAAGCAAATGAAGTTCCTAAAAATATATCAAAATTTAAGGAAAATGAAGAGGAACACAAAACTACATTGTAAAAAAAATTGATTAACAATAGTAAATATGTATGTTTACTTTAGTAATGTGCTTGTGAGAGTGCAGTTCAGAGCACGATAGTTTAAAGCGCACACTATAATATACAAGAATTTTATATTGTATTGTATTTTTGTTTTACATTGTTTGCAGTTTAAAATTCAAATTATTCTTTTAAATACTCTATATATTTTGTAATCATATAATATGATATGATGTGATATTTGTTCGAGCAATTATATTTGACCCTATGAAACTACAAACCTACTATTAGTAAAATAATAGGATCTAATTTAAAAAACATACTATATATTAATTGAAGATTATAATATTATGAATAAGAATGTTATAACCTATTCAGGTTGGAAAAGATTTTTCTATTTCTTCTTCATCATACATATAAACAGTTATAGTTAACCTACATTTTCGTGCAAAGTTTTACAACTAATTAAGCACAAAAAGGTTAATTTCTGCAGGCCGTGCATGAGGATGATCTGATCAAACAGTAAATATCGCACTTTTTTTTTGACCGACAACAACGTACCTTGTCTATTATCTGATCCGATTCCCAGGCTGTGATAGTTTCGAGAATCGAGAAAATGGATGCGCAGGTCTCTGCATTCAAGTACTGAATAACCACTTTTTTTCCTTCGTAGACAAATATATGAACATGATCATCATTGAGTTTCCGTATCTCCTATTATTCATGCGCAATGGCCGTATCAGGTACTCATCGCATATGTGCTCCACCCTGATCACTCTCATGATTAATAGCCCAAACTTTAATTTCAGATTGACATTTTAATACTCTATATCATCTATGTATATAATACATTATTATATTATATAAAGCTTCTTTCAACTCCTTTCTTTACTTTATTGCCAAGAATATTAGCACTTCCTTCTAGAAGGTAGCTAGGTAGCCAGAGAGACAATCAAATATATAGCATATCCTTTATTATTTATAGAGCTCTCATCTTTAGCATAAATGTATATGTGTATAAGATATACATATATATATATATATGTTTGCATCTTTTCTTCAGTAAGTTCCAGACGATAGTTGCCTTTTATTTTCTTTCTTTCTGCTTTTTGCTTTTTTTACTTTTTATCTTTGTACTAAGAATATCACTAAAGATATAGGCAGACAGTGCTGGATCGTCTGCTCTATTTATTTGGTTTCATGTCTGGATTCATTTCTCTTTGCCTGATGATCTAAAAAAAGGAAAGAAAGAGAGAGAAAGAGGGAAAGAAAAGGAAGAAAAAGCAGCAGTAGTACTGTGTGAAATCTGCTGGCTGTGTTGGCAAGTTTGCGTGGAGTTCCATGCAAATATGTTTCATCTTTCAGAGTCAGCCGACATATTGCTTTTTCACCGGTTATTTTATATTTTATCTTTTTCTTCAGGTTTACGTTACCAATTCACCATAATAACGTGGACGACTTTATTGGATATACCCAGGGCCTTTTGTCCTCCCTTTCCTTCTTCTTCTCCATCGGTCAGACATAATTAGGATTTTTTTTTTTGCTCCATGTATATACTTAGCGCCTGTTTGGCTTATGCTTTTAATTTTAAATAATAGAAAAAGTGAATCATAATTTTAATTAGTATTTAGATAGCATATAGAAAAGGAGTTTTTAGAGCTGTTTGGTTAAATAATTTAAAAGCTCTTACTACTATAAAAAATAGTGTAACTTAACGATAGAGTAAATTGTTACGTTCGTGCCCAATTTTCACCAAAGTGTTATTTTGATCTTTGATCTTTTTTTTTATTGAACCAACTGCAACCTTTCATTTTAGTCGTTGAAGGACTATTTTAACGGTCAAACCGTTAAGTTTGACTGTTAAAAATTGCTATTCAAATTACTAAATTACCATTTAAATAAGTGATATATTAAAAATTAAGAATAAATCAAAGCCATTGATTCAAAAACACCAAATCACTTTGATTTCTACCTAAAAAAAATTCAAAATAAAAAAAAAAAACCAAAACCAAAACCAAAGCCAAAACCCAAACCCAGCAGCTCCTCCCCTGTTGCCAACCCCTGCCCACTGCCCCCTACCGCGCTGACAACTCCTCCTTTGCACCCAACCCCGTCTACCTCTCCTCGTTTGAAGCATCCAAAACAACACATATCGTGATTCATGAAAGCTAAAACCACTAAAAATTTCTAAACCATAAGTAAATCAAACTGCAAATCTCTCCTTTTTTCAAAATTTCAGTTTAAAATTTTCAAAATCAAAACAAATCTAGAAAAAGAAAGAAATCCGCTGCCACTGTTAGTCTCAATCTTGACGGAGGAGCTCATGACAAAGGAAATCACTTTGGGGAAGGCTCGAGATGGAGGAGATCGTGTAGCAGGGTCTAAGCTCGGGACGAAGGGGCACAGTGAAAGCGGCATCGGCACAATCTACGAGGGTATCGTCGATGTACCAGTTTTTTTTTGGGGGGGAATTTTTATTAGCTTGAATTGGATTGTGGAAAGTTCAAAGCTTTTTTGATCTATATGTGAACTTGACTCTTTTGGAGTGCCTTTTGTTACGTCTGTTGTTGCACATGGGAATCTGAACAACAATAATAGGGAAGTGGAAGAGGACGATGCAGGCATTGGCGAGGAATTAAAGATAAGGAGCGATGATGGGGGCGATGGGCACACTAGTAGAAACTGTAGATTACACGACGGTTTAAAACTGTCGTGGTACGTTTTCACGATGGTTAAAGTGTCGTGTAATCATCCGTCGTGGTACTAACAAAACTTTTTACGACGAGTTTTTACTATCGTGAAATCCTTATTTTAGCGGGGTTCTAGGATCTTAGGACGAGGCTACCACGACGATTTTCACCAAAAACCGTCATGAAACACTAAGCTTACACGACGATTTTTATGAAAACCGTCTTATAAGATTAGCCTCATACAGAGCTTACACGACAGTTTTTATAAAAACCGTCGTGTAAGGCTAAGCTTACAAAATAGTTTTTATGAAAATCGTCGTGTATGCTAAGCCTTACACGATGGTTTTCTTGAAAATCGTTGTATAAGGCTTTATTTCATGACGATTTTCATAAAAATCGTCGTGAAAATGTTGGTCTAAAGCTAAAAAAAAATAACCAAAATTTTTGGTTTCTCATGATATAAATAGTCTCATATTTTCACCATTAATACAATGCCCTAACTTCATAATCACATAATTATATTGAACTATAAAATTTTTACAAAATCATTTATATATATATTCACATTGTAAAGTCATGTACTCTTTTTATGCTTGCACAAGAGTTGATAGATTCTTGGTGTCTAAGTCCATGTCTTTATGTGTGACGTAAAGAAACGATAACTAAACTAAATAGAATTAATAAAAATATTGAAAATAAAACTAATTAACTAAAATACAAACACAAACACAAACACATAGTCATAGAAGCTTTTCATCAAACATGTGGTGGGCATCACAATAATACTTAGGCATCATAAATACATAAAAAGTAACCTATTCTCATGCCAAAATGCTAAATGTTGTCCAAAGTTCTTTCAAACACTAAATACAAGTAACACCTACTAAATGACAAATAACAAAGTAATGTAAGTAATATTAAAACTAAAACTAAAGCTAAATAACGCTAAAATAACCAAATAATACTAAGTTTAGAACTGACTATAACACTAAAACTAAAACTAATGGTTTAAAATTTACCAATAACGGTGGAGTCGAAAGAACGTCAAGGGAGGAGTCAAACCACAACGGAGTCGGTGGAATGTCAAGGGACGAGAATGAACAGCAACAAACGGCGCCAAGTTTGTTAGGGGTTGGGTCGAATGATGGTGGGGTCGTGGAGAGAGTGACACGAGAATGTCAAAGTCCGTGGAATGTCATGAGTGGTTGGGTTCGTCGGTGGCTAGGCTGTGGGGGGGGAGGAGTTAGAGAGAGAAAGGGGAGAGAAAAACAAGTTTGAGAGTTAGAGAGGGTTTGAGTTGGAGAAATTTTGAATAAATAGAGAAGGCTATGGCATTGGCGCATGCTTAAATTTTGTTAGAAACTAAAAATTTTGAATATTGGTGACCTTTCACGATGGTTTTTATAAAAACCGTCGGTGAAATATAAGACAAAAACGACGGTTTTAATAAAAACCATTGTGAAAGGTCCTATATTCGAAATTTTTAGTCTCCCGCCTAAATTTAAGCAAGCTTTCACGATAGTTTTTATAAAAACCATTGTGAAAGGTCCCGATATTCGAAATTTTTAGTATGAGGAACCTTTCATGACAGTTTTTATAAAAACTATTGTGAAAGGTCCCATATTTGAATTTTTCGTCTCCTGCTCAAATTTAAGAACCTTTCACGATGGTTTTTATAAAAATCATCGTGAAAGGTCCCGATATTCAAAATTTTTAGTATGCGAAACCTTACACGATGTTTTTTATAAAAACCATCGTGAAACGTCCTATATTTGAAATTTTTGGTCTCACTCCCAAATTTAAGCACGCACTAAAATGCAAAACTTTTCACGACGGTTTTTATAAAAACTATCGTGAAAGGTCCCATATTCGAAACAAATTTACCTTTCACAACAGTTTTTATAAAAACCGTCGTGAAAGGTAAATTTGTTACAAATATGGGACCTTTCACAATAGTTTTTATAAAAACTGTCGTGAAAGGTCTCATATTTAAAATTTTTAGTCCCTCACCCAAATTTAAGCACGCACTAAGATGTGAAACCCTTTACGACGGTTTTCATAAAAACCGTCTTGAAATGTCCCTATATTTAAAATTTTTAGTACCTCGCTCAAATTTAAGCACGTGTCAAAATACAAAACCTTTCACGACAGTTTTATAAGAACCATCGTGAAAGGTCTGCATATTTAAAATTTTTAGTCCCGGGCTCAAATTTAAGCACGCTCCAAGATGCGAAACCTTTCACAATGGTTTTTATAAAAACCGTTGTAAAAGGTTCCTTATTCAAAATTTTTAATCTTCGGCCCAAATTAACCTACACTAAAAACTGTTGTGAAAGGTTCCGCACACTAACACGATGGTTTTTGTATTTTCAGGCGTACTCTTTGCATTTTTACCTCTCCTTACCACGACGGGTTTTGAAAAAACGTTGTTAAATAAAGGTTGTACAACGGTTTTTAAAAAACTATCGTGGTAAGTATAAGCTACCACGACGGTTTTTTAAAAATTCGTCGTGGTTGCTCCTGCACTTACCACGACAGTTTTCATGTTCGCGGCCGTAACTTGTCGTGTTTTTTTCACCTTATCATAACGGTTTTTGAGAAACGGTCGTTAAATGAATGTTGTATAATTTCAAATTTGTTGTAGTTGCCGGGGTGGGTGACAGGGGAGGAGCTATATGGTTTAGGTTTTGGTTTTTATTTTAATATTATTTATTATTTTTATGTTTTAATTTAAATTTCATAGTAAAATATTAAATATTTTACTAAAAATGCCCTTACTAAAGACATTGTATGCAACTCACATGACACAAAAGAGAACGGAGATCAATTAAATTGGTCCCCAGCAACTAAAACAAAAGGTTGGAGTCAGTTAAATAAAAAAATAAAAAAGTTGGGAACCTCCTAAGCCATTTACTCTTAACGATATGTATGAATTCTTAATTTGTTATCTTGAATAAAAAAACCACAAATTTAAATTAAAATGCTTTTCATAAACACCAGACGGCTTCTTTCAAAATATTTATAAAAACTTAAAGCACTTTTTATAGGTCCATATGAAAATGTCAAAAAGCAGAGCAGTAAATAAGTGAAAGGCAATATTTTTTTTAAAACCATTGCAAAAGGCTCTTAGATCATTCACTGTCGCCTTTTCCTTCCATTTTTGGTTTTATGATAAAGGACTTACTAACCACCGAGTGGACACTGAACTAAACCGATCACATCCTTGTCTACGCTATTCCTAGCTATAATTATTATTAATGAGAGTTATACATTACCCCTTTTTTATACATTATCCCTCTTGTTATTAATTAATTAATACTGAAAAATTATTTCACAATTCATTTCTTTTAAATAAAATTACAAAAATCGTCCAAAAAAAGTTAGAACTATATATAAGCTTACTTACCATGCCAAATTTCATGAACGTGTTTTTTTTTTCTAAACCATGAAATTTAGCCATACCAGTGTTTATAGTCAGTATAAACATAAGGCTGCATATGCAGTGCTTAATAAGGACAAAATATTTTTAAAGTTAAAAGTATTTGACGATAGTGCACTGTTTTGTTACCCATATCATCCAGAATCACTATGTCCACTTCTGGATCACTAATATATTCCTCACACTACATTAGACACATTAATTAGTACAGTGCTTGAAGGATATGTTGTTTTATTTCAACCGTGTAAAAGACCCATGAGTAAATTATTTATAAATTGTTTGACATAGTGATTAAAATTATTAGTTAAAATTATAAATACTGTAATATGTAAAATCTTTACCTTATATTTTTTTACTTATATTATGACATGTAAAAGTTTTATACTAATTTTAACTAAAAATTTGATTAAAATTAACTAATGGCAAACGGGTTTTAAAATTTCCTGCAAAATAATAATAATAATAGCAGCAAAATTCTACAGCGTGTGAAGCGAGAACATTCTTAACAAATAGAAAGAATGCCATCTACTGAGATCCCCAGCTGGGCCCGTTTTCTCTTTTGACACGAGTCTGATTAATAGACCCTGATCAGCCGCAGAGTTCCCTCCAAAATATGGTGGTGAAACTTTCGCCACATCAAAAAGAGACCCCCGATTTCCACGCCGTGATGTACGGGAAGGCCATTGGATTGGCGTGTCGGTTAAGAGATCCTTTGCGTGTAGATTCCCCTTTGACCGTTAAAAGACAGTTATGGATGTGTCCCCCCTTCTTCACGCTGCTCCTCCTACTTTCCAACTTCTACTTCCAGGTTTTTTTCCACTGTACTCGTCCTCACCAAACCCCTTCCTGAGCTTCCCTTTTATAATTACTACCTTGGTTTCTGAACAACTTTTATGGTGCAAGGCCAATAATTTGTGTGTTTTATATTGGAACTTGAAAACTTTAAACATTAAAGTGTACAAGTTACAATAGACTTAGGAATTTTAAAGGAAACGTATTTAAAAAAAATTTGATAAATCAGTTCTAACTAAAACTTTTTATCATTATTATGTAAAGTTATTGCATGTTACGTGATAAAAAAAGATATAATATAAAGCTCTTATATGTTATAGTTTTCAGTTCAAAAATTTCGGTGTAAATCACAACTTTAAACACCATACGAATATTGAAATTGTAAAAGTTATACGGTTATTTAGTTCATAAGTTTGAACAATAATTTAAATTTTTGTGAAAAAAATACTGTTGTAAAGAACTATATAAAGGTTGGGTAAAGGAGTCGTACAGCAGAGAAGCGAATCACACTGAATGTCCAAGAAAGAACAAAATTGCAACGAAGCAAAAAAAAAAAAAAAGAAAAAAATGGTGGAAATGGATATGTGCGTTGATTGTTCGTTGTCGTGTACAGGGATGTGGTCCACTAATGGTCCGGTTTGAGTGAGGTGGTAAAAGTGGGGAGTAGAACAGTGATGGGCTCACAAATTGGGCCCTAAAAGTGGCCCCATTGAAAATGGTTCTGCACCGTACCGAGCCCATCTCCTTCAAGCGAGGTCGTTTGGTCGACTAGAGCCCACGGCATACCAACACACCTCGCTATCCAGCCGCCGCCCACATTCCCTCGGAAAAAACAAAATGAATTTTGCTCTCCATTTAAAGGTAAACACAATAGCAAACCTCTAAAAAAAAAAAGGAAAGAAAATTTAAAAAAACATGCACACAAACTCACAAGTCACACAGTGAAATTTTTAGCTTTAAATTTCAGTAGCGTGCTCATCTGCAATCAGCAGGATTTTTTTTTTTTTTTTTTGAGGGGAGACTTTAATTTCTTTTTTTACATCTTTTTTTGTTCTTTTTTTCTTTATTTTTCAGAACAAAAAAGGGTTAAAAAAAGAGCTGACAATGTAATCGAACCAAACCAAACCGACCACAATAGGGGACTTGGTCTCCGGTTTCTTAACCTTGGTCAATTTGATTATGTGACATGATCTATTAACAAATAACCTAGAAACTGAACCAATCAACCCAACAACATCTCTAGTTCCAAACATCTATTAAGAGATAATTTATTTAACCAAGAGGTAAAAGAGAACAAACCCATTTGCCACTTCCAAGTTGGAGTCCAAAAACAATTGCTTTTTTTTTTTTTTTTGGGTAGGAAAAAGAAAACAATTGCTAATTTTTACGCTTAAACAGTTTTATCTTCAACGATTCTTCCGATTAGCTGCATACGATTTATTGGACCTTCAATTGGGCCACATAGCTGGACCACATTTTGAATTGTTCAAATTTTTGTCCTCACGCACTCAAGCTTGCCCGCAAAGTAAACCTTTCACTACGAAAGATAGAGAGTGAGAGGTCAATATCAGGTCCAAACATTGACTGGGTTGGCTGCGAACATGTAGCCAATAACAAATTAGAAATGCTCATAGTAGAGATGTTAATTTTATTCCATCAAGGGAAGATGGTGTTTTAGTTATCGAATTAAAATTTTAACAATTTAATATGTGACTGTTTAGTCAAAAATTTATAATACACGATATATAACTGTTTTTAGTCATAAATCAAACTATTAAAGATTTAATCTAACGGTTAAAATACTCGTACTCCACTAATGAATTAAAAGTACTGTAAAAATGCTTTATAATTTTTTTAAAAAATTACTGTATGGAACAAATCATTGTTTTTTTTTTTTTTTTACTTTCTAAACAAAATGAGCTAAATTGAGTCCTAAATGAACCCATGAGTTCATAAACTAGAACATAATAAGAATTGCCAAAACATAGGCCATGCAACACCTAATGATTTGTATGGATTCTGCTCTAATTCACTTTATTTAGCTTTTGTTTGAAAAATCAGTTGAAACATATGTTTTAAGTTTAAAATTATAACATATGTAAACTTTACATTGTAACAACTTTTTGCTTTTTAGTGTAGCTGATGAGAGCTTTACACTGTTTACGGTTATAACTTATAGGTTGGAATTGAAGTTCCAATAACCCTATTAATTTTTTTTGTAATTCTCTTATACTTTTATTCTGTTGTCATTCTCTTATAAGTCGATCCTTTTAAATTAATATCTAAAAAGAACTTTCAAGTTAATATTCAAAGGAAATGTAGGAATATTAAAAAATAATATTTTCAACTAATATTCGTCAAGCGATCTTAATCCCTATAAACGTGGAATTGAACACAATTACACAAATAATAATAACGAGAGAGAAGCAGAAACCGTTTGTTTTCTTAATTAATGTTTCAAGGAGAAAACGAAAGCCCAACATGATTTTAAAGGTCACACAACCTTATTAGCCAATCCCCACTCCAAACATGCCTCTCTAGTCTCCCTGTTTGCCACCTGAAATTTTCTCAGACAACAAAGCAAAACAACATTGAGACTGAATTACATTATCTATATAAATAGAATAACGACAACAAAGTTCACCTATTAGTGACGGAGTGACGGAGCTAGAATTTTTTTTATCAATGAGGACGAATAACTAAAATAAAAATCTAATCAAAATAAATGTCTATTAACATAATAGAATTGTCTCCAATAAATATTCATGTCTATTGAAATTTTAAAGAAAGTTATATCTTTAATGGGGGCTAAAAAATCATTTTAAATTTTTAGTAGAGGCTATTGCATATTAATAAAATCTAACAATCATTTTTGCATATAAGATTTTTAAAATTATAAATTTGAGGTAGGACTTAACCCGCCACTCGTCCTGCGGTAGCTCCATGGGAGTTCACCATTAATATGCATACAATACAAGTCATTAGGAAAAGATAACCCCTGATTGTCAGAACTTTTTAAAAGTTGTTTTTCACTTCATGGGAATAAAGACTGCTTTTCAAAATGTTTAAGTGCTTTAATGCCTGTGGCTTCTAAAAATCATCTAAATAGAATTTAAAGTTATATAAGAACATTAATAAAACATTATAAACTTATTAAAAAAATTTTACTAACTAAATATTTTTAAGAATATAGTTTCAAATACTTACTACGCTTCTACTCCTCATCCTTTATTGATTAAACGCAAGAAAAAATTATACTACATAGCCAAATTATTATGGTGAAATTGAAATTTGATAATTTTTAAAATATTTTAAAAATAATCATAGTGATATAATAATTATGATAATGATGTCACATTTTGTGTTATATAACTATACCAAAATTATTTTTGTAATATCATTTTAAACTATATATAAAATATTCACGAACTAGAATCATATTTTACTTCAACATAATAAAGCGGTTTAAGTCATTAGCCCTTTAAGCAAAAGCAAAAACTCTATTAAACCGCCCAATAACATTAAATATAAATTTATGCAAGGAAACTTAACTTTTGGTTTAGCACTCATTCTTGTAGCACAAACCATCATTCCAAATGTTTAAAACAAATGCACTAGTTGAAGCTGTACTGGAGTAATAAAGTTCAGTCCTTTAGATACAGAAGTAATATGTCGGTTTAGATCCAGCAAGCACATACAAAAAAGTTCTTTTTGACTTTGAGCCACCACTCACTGCCAAGTATTTCAAGATTAGTTACAAGGTCTGTCCATTGTTTGCTCCAATACCCAAAAATTAATGGACATGAATGTTGGGCATTCATATTCCTCTCCAAGAAATCTTTCCCTAATTTTAAGTAAAATATAACTTACATTCAGCCTTGTATTCTCAAAATTACAAACTTGTCCTTTAATGTTGTTTTTATTTTATTTTATTTTTTATCTAGATAAATATCTCTTTATACTCTTAAATTTAAACCTCAGACCTTCTATTCTCTACCTCAACCCTTCACCATCTGGGCTAGGACCAAATGGGTTTATCCTTTGACATTGTATTCCATGAGAATCTTACCCCTTTGACAACTTTTAGCGGACTAACCAAAAGATCATGTGTAGTTGTCTACCGTGACTAAACCATTTCTATACAATTTTTCCAAACCTTATTTGAAAGTAATACTAAATTTAAGGGTCAGATTTTTTTAAGGGATTTGCAATTGAAAATGCTGATTCATTATTTTTGAGAATAGAAAATTGAATATTATATTTTTCTTAAATAAAGGGAGAATTTTCTAATTTTGATGAGATATTTTTGGCTCTAACTCTTGTTCTTGAGGCGTTTACTTAATACCTTTTATTCTATCTCGAAGCATTGCTTTGAGCACCATTCAAAGTTCTTCTTGGTTTTGTTTTGCAACAATAATTGGTACAGCAATCATTATGTACTAATAAAGTAGTTATCTTCAGTTAATCTCTTAAAAAAAAAAAGAACCGTGAGTAAGATCAGATGGTCTCTCCTTCACATGTGGCTCTTGATAGTATATGATGCAAACTGACTCCACCACACTTCACAAGTCAATTTTTATAAAGCATTTGGGGTACTCAATCAAGTGGCTTTTGATTCGACTTGATGCTAGTTTAGTACTCTATCCCCTTTCATTGGCAAACAAACACAGAGAGAGAGAGAGAGAGAGAGTGGTCCTCAAAACAAAACACTCACCAGCTTGAATAATAGAACGGAAAAGGAAACAATAAATAGAGGACATGGTGTTAGAGAATAAAGGGTTAAGTAAATACTCAACCGACCCTTGTAAATCTGAGGAGAATTGGAAAAAAGAAAAAAAGGAGACATAAATATACATAACATAGCAGTAAGATCATGAACTGTTATGCCTTAGGAGTAGGTGCTTCTTCAACAACCAATTGAACCCCATTTTTCTTCTCCAATAATAAAAAGTTAATCTGACTTTGATTCCTCATGATTCCACTGACTAATTATCACTACCTTCAAATTTAAGATTTACCCAACAACTCATCCTCCTCTATGAAAAGGAGATCTAATCAGTCTAACAGGTTATTTTCAAGAACCATTGCATTATGTTTGCTGAGAGAAAGGACTCAAGACTCATTCCTTAGCAAGCCCATAAGCATTTTTTGGTCTATACATTTTAGAATAGAAAAGGGCACAAAAGATTGGTCCTTTGTGTTGAACTGTTTCAGAGAATATTAGCCAGACATGCAGCATGAAAATCATGCCTTGTTGGGGTGAAAAACTGTTTTAAAATTTAAAAAAAAAAAAAAAAAAAAACTGTTTATGTGCGGATATGTTCAATGCCATTACTATTTAAGTACAAAGAAAATACATAAAATATGATTGAGAATACACATTTGTATCAGGCATGTAACTTCAAAAGGAAACTTCCCTCCCAACATTTTGAGAAGCACATTTTTCAACATTTTCCTATAAAGCAGTTGTGGTCCTTGATTCTTTTAGAAAGAACACACTTCGAATAGCTAAAATGGCTATGGTTATCACGATCTGAATAGTTACAAAAAGAAGCCAAAAAAGTTTAAATAAAGCTGGTTATGAAACAATTAAGTAGAGAACTATTTAGTCTCTCTCTTTCTGCGAAACACCCACTTTCCTGGGTGTTGAAAATTGTCCTTTTGCCACTAGCGTAGCAAAGGCCAAAGAGGAAAACGATAGTCCCAAGTGAATTTCACACCAAGAGTATCAATTTCCAAGAGCAAGACACAAGAATCTAGTTCTGATACTTGAAAGAAAAAGAACATCTAACTAAATTTCGTTTTTGTTTATGAAAACAAGCAGAAGCAAAATGAAAAACCGTGAACAAGAAACCGAACCCATCATGATTTCTGTGGAGACATACTTGGAGGAAAACAAAAAAGACTTGGTCTATACATTCCTGAAAATGAACTTCATCAAGTACCTTTTCCATGGAAAAAGTACTCATAAGTAAGAAATAAACCACAAAATTAAAAAGCTCACGCTGGTTGTGGTGTCCTTGAACCTACCATGCCATGAATCCTACATCCTCATTTGTGTCTTCCTCCATCGGGGCCGGAAGATTTAGATCGAAAAGAACTGTAACCTCGGCCTCAGGAGGTTCTTCTTCTCTGATCACCATTGTACTATTTGCTTCACGACCTCCAACAAAGTGGGACCTCTTGTGACCCCCTAGAGCCTGGCCCGACTTGAACATTCTGAAGCATATTGGGCACTCATGCCCCTTGTTCTTTTTCGACCCTGATTTCCTATCAACGAAATTCTCTTTAATTGGGGTGGTTTTCCCAGCACCATTCTCAATGATCCTAGCCTCCCGATCAGGTGTGCTGTTGTTATCATTCTCTATGCTGTTTTCCCCGCTCTCATATATCGGTTTGCAGCAGCCATTAGTCTTACTATGCTTTGCTCTGTGTCCCCCAAGAGCTCTATGAGACTGGAAAGTCTTGTTACAAGTCAAACACTCATATTTGCTTCTCTTCTGAACATTTCTGCAGAATTCACTTGTAGAAGAATAATTAGCCTCATTCTTGCAAGAACCACCCATCAAAGCTTCAGTTCCATAGAGCCCATTCTTGGTCCTCTTTCTCAACCCATACTTTGAAGAAGAGCCTCTATTATTCTCTTCATGATCTTTCTCTTCCTCATCCACCAATATTCTCTTTCCCAACTGATCAGATTTATTATCTTCACTAATCCCTAGCATATTACTGGCACCAAGCCCAGATCCTGATTCAACTTCCAGCTTCCTAAACTTCCCATTCTTGAGAAACCCATCAACAGAAACATCAGATTCAATCTTCTTTGGACCATTCCTGAAATACCCAGAATCAGAATTCTCAGAAACACTTACCCCAACACCAGATTTCAACTTCTTCTCCTCATCAAAGCTGGCAACTTTGATCCTTTTCATATCAGTAGAAGACGATTTGGCCTCCAATACTACCGAGTTGTTATCTGAAGAATCAGCAAGAGAATTCAAATTCAAATCCAATTCCAAATCCAAATCCAGACCTCCTTTATAACCAGAATCCCTGGACAACAACATCAAGCTTATAGCCACCTCTTGTTGCTCTTGCTCGATTCCCGAGGCAGAAGAAGAGCCAGAGTAATTCACATCAAGATTCCTGTACCCAATTCTCTTAGGGACGCTTATTCTTTGCCTTGGACCAGAAGTCTCAGTATCAGAATGACCATCTGTTACCACCTTTTTCTTCTTCTTCTTCCGGTCTTGAAATTTCTTGACCATTTTGTCTTTGTCAGAGTGAGAAGCCATGTGACCACAAAGAGCTTTTAAAGATTGAAACCCCTTGCCACATTCTTTGCAAACTCTTTGTTCCTTTGAAACTACAAACCTCTTTGTCTTCTTTGGATTCTCTCTCAGCACATAATTAGCAGCTAAATCAGACCCCGAAGAATTCCTCTGGCTCATTCTCACACTACGATGATCACTATCAAAAGGAGAAAACTTGAGTGCCTTAACTTCTTGTTGTTGTTGTTGAGCTATTTTCTTCTCTTCTCCTTCTTCACTTGAATTCTCGTTTTTCTTCACATGGGTCCTGTTCATATGAATACATGAGATGAGAAAAAGCTAAAAAAAGAAAAAAGAGTCAAAACTCAAAACCAATACTAGATGGTTTACCTTGTATCTGGTGGTAGAAGAATGCCACATTCCATGATTGTCACTCCGAGAAAAAAAAATTAACGGTGAATGGAACAGAGGAAATGACAAAACCAGAATTCTAGATCGAGAAAGTAGATAAAAGCTTCTTCAGAAATGGATCATATGAAGTAGTAAGCTTTTTTGTTTGGGTGTTTTTTGGGGGCAGATGAGAACGGAAGTTTGTTAAAGATGTGACAGTTTCTGTCAAGTACGAGATCCGACCCACAAAGGGACCCTCTGAATTCCTTCCATTTTTTAAAGATTTTTGCAAAGAAGAGAGACAGAGAGAGAAATTTAGAATTTAAGGAGGATGGAGATGAAAGAGTGGGGAATAAGGGGGCTAAGGCATGATAAGAAGAAAATGAGAAGAACTATCGAAGCTGCTGAAGCAAATATGACTCATTCTTCTCTTTTAGTTGTGTTTCTCTCTCTAGACTCGCTTTCTCTCTCTTGCTCTGTCTTGTTTGTGTTGTTAGTTGGAGGAGAATTCCATGCATGGAAACAAATGCCTAAAAAAAGTGGTGAAAAGATAGGCAGCACGTGTACTCATGAGAGGACCTTTAGCTGTTTAATTGGACGGTCAGGATTAGTGGCTTTGTTTTCTGAGATCTCAATGTACCAGAAGTACCATATTATAGATTGTTTGGGATCTGTGTGAGCTCTGACAGTGTAAAAAAACTCTCGAAAATATACAGCAAAAATAAAAAAATTATTATATTATACAACTTTTTTATGTTATATTTTTTAAATTAATATTTTTAGTTTTAACTGTTTCTTTAAACATTATATAAAAATGGAGAATTTTATAATACGGTATTAATAATAAGGCATAGTTTTTAACCTAAGATCTTTATTAATTCGATTAATTAGACATAATCATGATATATTTGGACTGTAAAAATATGTGTCTATTAGTTCAGAATATTATGATTTAAAATTTTATAGTTTAAACTATGGGTTTTAAACTGTATATATAACAGTGGTTCTAAATTAACATTTAGAATATAAAGGTTTAAAACAAAAATAAAACATCACATTAAGTATAAAACAAGAGCTACTATTTAGAAAACTATAGTTTATAAAAAAAATAAGAATGAAAATAGTTTTTATATAAAAAAGGGTCAAACTGTGTGAACTTGAGAGGGACAAAGTTTGGCTTTTTAGAGTTTTGGCCACTTTAAAACCGCGTCATAGTTTTTACTGTAAAAAATGGTTCAAACCGTATGAACTTAAGGAGGGACAAAGTATATATTTTTTTAGAGTTTTGGCCGTTTTAAAACCACCTTCATGGTTTAAACTGATCTTAGTTATTACTTAGTTAAATGCTAATTTGAACCGACTTTATAGTTTGAACTATCTTAAATAGTTTTAAACTTATGTACCAAACGAACTATTACAGAGTGTACGTGGCTCATTTGGTTTATAAGTTTCAACAAAAAAAAATTAAGCTGAAATTCAAATTTTTAGAAAAGAAAATATATTATACCAAAAAAAGTATGAATTGTGATATAAGCAATAAAACAAAACCGCCCAAAAATTATTATATTTTATTGCAAAATTCTCTAATAAGAGAATTACAGGAATATCTAGTGAAAGTAAAACTAATGAAATATTCCAAAGTCTGCCTCAGCTTTGGCTCGCTGGCAAAAATCAAGAGAATTCAATATAAGTTGTTTACAAACAATAAAGTACTTTTTGTCCCATAAAAGAAAAAATAATGTTCCTTTGGAAAATAAAAATTATGGCAACTTATTGATTACCAAACAAATTGAATAGAGTACTAGAGAAACCAAGTCTGGCACTAGTATTCTCACCCATTTTCTTTCTTATTCCTTTTTTTTTTTTTTTTTTTTTTGCTAAGAAAGATTATTAAATCATGCATTTAGTATTTACAGTTTGGTTTTGCCAAATTATTGTCATGCAATTCATAGGTTGTTAGAATAGTACAGAAACATTCACTTAATTCAATTAAAGTTGATTTTTACACCATATTTTCCTAGAAAGTAACTACTCCAAATTTCAACATTCCTTTCAGAAAACAAATTTTCCATGGAAACTCTTCTAGTCTAAGTCACTTTGCATAGAAGTGAATGAAGACGCACATTTGCTTAGTAAAAACCAGCATATAATAGCTTGCTTTGATTTAGTCAACCCCAAATTGTAGTGATCCGCTTGTCAAATACGCATTTGCTGACATGTAATCCTAATTTTTTCCTCCTTTGGCTTCTAGCACAATGCATCTTCCTTTGGGGTTTGCAATCTTTTTATTTTTTTTCTATATTTTAATTCAGATCTTATTTCGAATTGGTCGAACTTTAACGAACATGGAAAATGTTACTTTAGAATTTCAACCACTTGTCTGTCTTGCCCTTGCTTTGCTTAACTTGGGAGTTGAGCGAGAAACGCAAAAGGGTTTCCTTTCTTTCTAATTTCAAATAAAGGATAATTTCAATTTAGTATTCTATATTGTATCAAAATATGAGTTTGGTATCTTATATTTTAGAATTATTTTATATTGACATTTTGATTTTTTAGAAAATGGCTTTTTTGATATGCAAAAAGACAAAAAAAAAACGCATATTTAGTGCCAAAAAAAGGCTTCTAAGTAGTAAAAAGGATTTTCTAAAAGGTAAAGGTATTGATATAAAATATTTCAAAACGTAAGGTACCAAACCTATATTTCGATATAATACAGGTATTAATCTAAAATTTTTCCTTTAAACAACAACCAACACTTTCATTTTGCTTTTCTATTTTCTTTCTCTCTAGGAATTGTTGGTTGGAAATATCTCATTTGCCCAAACCTTGCCTTAAATTTTCTTTTTTATTAATTGTTTGAGCAATCTTCTTTGTAGTTGACCAAAATGTGCCAAACCAACAAAAGGGTTATTTGCAAAAACATTGACGTATTTGTTTAACAGCATGTTGGGCAAGTTGGTCCGAACCACAGTTTGGACTACTTTGTCGGTTATGAATTGTATAAAGCTCTCACATGCTACAGTAACAATAAAAAAATTGTTACAGTGTAAAGCTCTTACATACTACAGTAAAGAATAATTCTATCCAGCGGTTCTAATCACCCCGCCAAACATCCAATAAGACGACCGAATGAAGCGGCCTATGAGATAATAAAACATTTTATGTTCATAACTGGTTAAACTTGAGAGGTATCTTAGCATATTATATTTTCTTAAGAATTTACATTTTCCTAATATTCCAGCCAACCTAATCATATTAATATTATGTAGTGGATTATATTTTCTCAAGAGAAATTTACATTTTCCAAATCTTCCACTCAAACTTTATCATGGTAATATTATATATTAAAGACAAACCGTCATTGGTAAATGGCACGAAAGAGAAATCCACATTTTCCAAATTTTCCACTCAAACCTTATCATGGTAATATTACAAATTAAAGGCAAACACTCATTGGTAAACGGCGTGTTATAAATACAAGTCTGGTTTATGTAGACTTGACTTCGACCTTTAAAATACTCAAACCTTATCATGGTAATATTACAAATTAAAGGCAAACACTCATTGGTAAACGGCGTGTTATAAATACAAGTCTGGTTTATGTAGACTTGACTTCGACCTTTAAAATAAATAAATAAATAAAAACAAAACCACACGCACAAACACCCACACTATGGACTTGACAGGAAGGAGCAGAGTAGAAAATAATGCGTTTCGTAGACTGCAACTTATGCTAGACTTTAGTTTATTCCAAGCGAGGTTGATTCATGGCCCACCAATCCCATATTTGAGAGAAACATAAAAATTACTCCAAATAGCATAATTTTAATTATAATACAAACAAATAATATATTTTTAAAATATTAAAATACATAATATTTTTACAATCACATGCTATTTTTAAACACTTAAATTTTTAATTTTA
>CAMOHE010055249.1:48705-79357 GCA_946598075.1 Artocarpus hirsutus
GGTTCTAATCACCCCGCCAAACATCCAATAAGACGACCGAATGAAGCGGCCTATGAGATAATAAAACATTTTATGTTCATAACTGGTTAAACTTGAGAGGTATCTTAGCATATTATATTTTCTTAAGAATTTACATTTTCCTAATATTCCAGCCAACCTAATCATATTAATATTATGTAGTGGATTATATTTTCTCAAGAGAAATTTACATTTTCCAAATCTTCCACTCAAACTTTATCATGGTAATATTATATATTAAAGACAAACCGTCATTGGTAAATGGCACGAAAGAGAAATCCACATTTTCCAAATTTTCCACTCAAACCTTATCATGGTAATATTACAAATTAAAGGCAAACACTCATTGGTAAACGGCGTGTTATAAATACAAGTCTGGTTTATGTAGACTTGACTTCGACCTTTAAAATAAATAAATAAATAAAAACAAAACCACACGCACAAACACCCACACTATGGACTTGACAGGAAGGAGCAGAGTAGAAAATAATGCGTTTCGTAGACTGCAACTTATGCTAGACTTTAGTTTATTCCAAGCGAGGTTGATTCATGGCCCACCAATCCCATATTTGAGAGAAACATAAAAATTACTCCAAATAGCATAATTTTAATTATAATACAAACAAATAATATATTTTTAAAATATTAAAATACATAATATTTTTACAATCACATGCTATTTTTAAACACTTAAATTTTTAATTTTACCTCGTATTTTTTTACGTCATTCTCTATAAAATAAATTTTATTTTAATCTAACTAAGCCATTTGCTAAATATTGTTACATTCTTGGTTTATTTACTTTTATTACCAATTAATGATAGTCTACTTCCCTCTTTCCCCCGTTTGAATATTATATAGCTTGAAATCATGTGTTGCTACTCACTTAGACTTTACAAAGAAAATTGGATTAAGTTCCAAAATAAGGGTCAAATTCAGTTCCTGTAAGACTTTCAAATCCTGTACAAATAAGATTTTGCCGTTCACAAGGGGGAAGGAACCACATACACATACCAGCCTCTTTTTGGTTTGTATCTTTTCATTCCATTACGTATAAACGAATCTACTTAGTTTTTCATTACATTACACATAAACGAATCTACTTAGTTAAGTGTTAAGCTTTGTACTAAAGGGCCAGTCAAGTAATGCCGAAAAAAGTGTATTAGCCATTTTGAAAAGGGATGTTCCCTAACTCATATTTAAATTCTAGAGAAGCAAGGGGGAAAAAATACAAGCTTATAATCGTGAAGAGAAATATTTACCATAAGGAATTTAGATTCCAAAAAAGAGAATGTACATTTTACAAAGGAGAATCAGAAATCAAAATCTCCAACGCTTGAGATGTTCCCTTGCGTATCATGAATTATTTTAACTGTTTACTGCCCAGACAACCTTTGCAACTGCGGGTTTGCTCTCCCAAAGCCGCATCGAACTTGTCCGGAAAGCTATGAACTAATGCCCTCAGTCCTGGCCATGCCTCATCTTCGGATCATCCTTGTCTTCTCCAAAGATGTCTTCAATCATGTTCCATGGTAGAAGATCAAAACTTTTAACAGGACGCATGGTATACCTGGTATCCCAAACTTTTGCATCCAAAGTCTCTGGTAGGTACAGATGATCTTCAACCACGCCAGGAGATGCATCTGATTCACTATGCAGGCATTTGCTATTCTCACTCCTAGTTTCACTCACTCTAAGAACAGCTCCCCCATTGACTGGACTGCAAGAGCTGGACGTGTTAGTATGACACTCAAAAGACATGCACGAGTCGTCCTGGAAAACACAATCGTCCTGGAAACTATCTGAAATCTTATCTACAGAGTCAAATTGGCACCCATCAACAAACTCTGGCATGAATGGTTTCAATATATGATCCACCATACCATCTTCTACTGCTGCATCTCCAGTACTGTGTCCAATATCACCATCATAATCATTGCCACCATCACTGCTTTTATCATCTTCACTTTCTTCTTCAGAGAGATCATCTTCATGAGGCAGTTGCTCATCTTGATCAACAGGAGACTCAATTCCAGAGTCCTCGTTGTCTTCTATATCTCGAGCTCCACCGCCGCTACTTCCATGCCATTCATCATCGTCACTATCGATTTCTAGCAACTTAGATCTGTTTTGGGCAGCTCGTTTGTGAAGCATGAACACGTTGAAATAATAGCTGACAATTTCCTTCTTACTTCGGGAAGGGAACAGTGCAGACAAGTGCTTCCAAAAGTTCCTGCCTAGTGATGCAGGGTTGGAGTAAACAGCTTCACGAAAAGCACGCTCCTCTTCTTCGCTCCATCTGCATGAGACCTCCTCCCCCATCTCACAAAATCCTAAATTTACAAATTTTTCATCTCCTAGAGACTTTCTCAAAGTTTCCCGTTTTTCTACAACATGCTGTTGTACACACCAAACAGAACCCACATCCAAGCAGTCACATTCCGTTCTGCCAATTGCGACCTCAAAGTCCTCTTTGGTGGCTATGTTTAAGTCAGGCATCGGTATGACACACGTGCCCATCAGCCTTTCCTCATTTTCAGATTCAAACATTTCCATTCGATCTACCTTTTTATCATATATGTTTCCTCTCCAAATTGGAATGCTGGCTTGATGATTTGGACCGACAGGAACTTGTCTCCTAGGAGAGCAATCGAAAGACGAAGAATAGAAATCATCGAAAGGAGCATATGGCCTCCGTGGGAAGTCAAGGTCAAGAAAACTGGGGTACGATGTTGAGCAGGCAAGTGCTCCATAACTAAGGTGTTCTTCATCAGAACTGTCAGTCACCAATGGCAATGGGTTTCTGGTTAAAAAGTCCTTGTCAACAAAAGTAGAAGTTTCAGCAGAAGTGTCTTTTTCATGCACTTCAGTCCACTGAAATTTACACGATTCACCCTCATCCTTGCCTAAAAAATAGCAACACAAACCAGATATTCAAATAACTCCACCAAACATACATATTTCATTCGATCAAGTAGCTTTACAAGAGAATACTTGTTGTGCCATTCATTGTCATTTTTTACCTGTAGTAAGAGCTTCCCGGCGTTCACCATAGCAAGACACCACTTCTGAAAATGAAGCGGGCTTGTTTTTATGTTCAAGCAGTCTAGAATGCTTAAAGCAAAGCTCCTCGAACGCCATCCCCTCCAATGGCCTCTTGCATCCCATATTGATCTGGGAAAAAAATAAGAAAAAAAGTTGTGAGAGAGTAAAATAATAATCGATTCAGTTCATAAATAAACTGCAAGAGCAAAGACAACCATACAAGATAAAAGTAAAAAATTTGAAAGAAGTGAAAACATATCAGAAACTCCAATGCAGAATAAGACTAACAGCACTGCAAAATAGGTATCATTGAAAAGCCAAAACACTATGAAGGAATTCTATTCCTAAATTTGCATCCAAAGAGGGGGCCAAATTCATGTGCTATAAAGCTACATACGACAACTAGCATATGAGTGTCTACCTATTCAAAGTAAACCTATTATTATCTGCTCCTCCCAACGGAAATGGGATTGAGAAATGACTACTTAAAAACACATTTTTAGCCCAAGTTATAACTATTATCAGAGCCACTAGTCACTAATCTTGTTGTTAATGTTACAGCATTATTTTTGAAATATAAAAATAGTCAGTAATCTAAGTAATCTAAGGTAGAGGAAACAAGTTATTGGTCACACTAATATCTTCTAAGATAAATAATTTATAAGGATAGATTCTTAAGATTTGTAAAAATTTGAAAAAAGAAGGTAAATAATTTTAAAAAACATAGCTTCACCCCCAAAAAATTGTCTACTTTAGACTTCAGATGACCGCCAAAAACACGTCACTGGGAGATCAAATTGAACCTATAAACGTATATAACAAAGCTGAATTACACTACAAACATGTTATATCAACCCGAGGATACGAAACCCCATTTGAATTTGACAGAACAGAAAAAGCCCACAAGTTCGAGAAACCCTAACCCTAGGTGTTCAATTCACAGACTCAACGTAAAATCACGGACCAAAACGACATGAAACAGTCAAATACATACGAGAAGAACAAAACCCCTACAACAATTAAAAGGAAAAAAAAAAAAACCCAAACGGATCGACGAAAACCGAAACCCTAGAAATTCAAAGAAGTCCAAAGAAATCGACAAAATAAGACAAATCGCGGTAGGGAAGCGAAAGATTAACAAAATCCGAGCCCAAATACAAAATCAATTGAGGAATCAAGTACCTAAAGGGGTCGATTCAGAAACGAAACACTGGAAACGCGCCAAGTCAACGGGTGGGTTTGAAATCGGGCTCAATCGAGGCAAAAGAAGGCAAATCGAAACACGAAGAGGTTCGATTCAAAGGTCTGAAGAACAAATTGAGGAAAAATTCAAGGAATTGGAGGCCGATCGGAGAAAGATCGAAGACGAGGGGGTTAGTTCTGGATGGAAATTTCGAATGACACGGTTCGGGGTTTTTTTCGTGGAAAGACGGTTCGGAAGGGGGAAAAAACCGGGTTGATCTCGTACGCGAGCGTTTTGCTTCGGCTGAACCCCTTTCATATATATAGGCAAAACGGTTCGGTTTGAGGAAAATTTCTTTTTTTTTTTTTATTTTTTTTTTTATTTTTCATTTCTTCCTTTTTATTTTTTTGGACAGAATGCGTGATCGGATTTTTTTAGAACAATAATTGGACAAAATGTTGCTCATGTCTCCATCATAATCATAATACCTTTACTGCCCTCTCAAAATAATAATAATAATAATAATAATATCTTACTGCAAAAAAATAATAATAAAAGAAGAGGAACAATTTTTTTGGACCAAATAAACTCATCTTCGTTAAAGTTTTTTGCTCTGGTTTTACCACAAAAAGAGGAATTATTCTCTTTTTATGTTGTTGAATTTTTTTAATGGGAGACAAATTTCATGTTTAATATTAGCAAAATGGGGAGGAATGAAAAATCAATCAACCTTGAGTGAAAAAAAAAAACTAATGAAATATTATTTTTCTCTTGCCAAAAAAAAAAAAACTTTTAGACAACGCATCAAAGACTCCAAAGTTGCTCATTTGAAAGGATTTTTTTTTTCATTTTGACGTCATATTTGAACTAATCAATGTGTTCAAGTTGAACCTCTATAAGAAAGGCTCTTTGTAAAGAGTTAAATTTTTTGCTATTGCATTTAAAAAACGTGTCATATTGGTAAAGATTTTATCATACCTTATATTGAAGAATACTACTAAAAATTTTGTTATAACACTTACCTTAATAATTTTCTTTTGACTGCCATATCAAATTATTATGGTAATTATAGTCATAATTATCAGTTATAATAATGCATTTTATAATTATTCGTGGTAAATTATAATGTATTTGTGGCAATTATTAACAAGCAATGACATAAAGAAAAATAATTAAAATTGATGTTATTCGTAAAATATTTTTTTCTAGTGCTATAAAAAATGGAAGAATAAGCTGATTTTTAAACTTTCAAAATAAATAACAAGTTTTAAAAATATTTATGATAAATAACAAATTTTTTATGTAAATATATTTACTCTGTGTAAATAAAAATTATTTATTTGCACTTTAAATTAATTTAGTATATAAATAAGAATTATCTACACTATAAATCTACTATTTATTACAAATATTTTCAAGACTTGATATTTGCTACAAGTAATTTAGAAAAAAAAATGATATTTGCTTACAATTTCCGAAAAAAGAATGAAGAAAATAAAAAATTTTTGAAACTTTTATAAGATGTTTGAAAGAGTAGTTCAAACCATCAATTTGAGTTTAAGAAGTTTACACTGTAGCATTTTACTATAGCATGTGATTAACAGTTTAAACCAATAGTTTAAACCCTTGTTCCAAACATCCTATTAAAGTGAATAATATGTTTTGAAAATATTTATAATAAATAGCATATTTATAACCTAAATAATAAGAATTATTTACATTATTTACAACGTAAATGAAGAGGTAAACGTACACCATAAAACTGTTATGTATTACAAATATTTTCAAAATATGATTTACTACAATAGTTCTAAAAATTTGTTATTTACTACAAATTTTTTTTTTTTTCCTATTCGTTTATGTGCTCTGAGCCTCTTTGCAATATGCCAGCTCTTCATAAGAAGTGTCCACTTGACACGAAATCAGATATCAATGAAGACGAAGGATTAACAATCTATTTTAGTGGGCATATTTTTATCCGCATAGAAGCGTAAACGATTGTGGAATGCATGACTACAGTTGGGTGCCAAGGCTTAAAGGCAGAGCAGATCCCTGGAACAATCGACACGGCCGATACAGAAAAGATAGATGAATGCTATAAAAATTATTGGATTTATCATTTATTACATGAAAAGGTAAAGAACATATGCAGATATTGGGCTAGCTAAATAAAAGTAAGAACAGATCCAGATACTGTGCTGTAGAACCTATAATAAGGAGAGATAACAAATATCAAAGTTAGAGAAAGGGGATAACAAACAACAAAATTCAATTGTAAAGTATGATAAAGCATCCTTCTATTAATATCAGACTTGGTTTGACTCCAATCCTCCAAACTTCTCAAGATAAGACCGCAGAGCTTTATGCAACAGCAGGCATGTCCTTGAGCCAAGCATCTAATGGCTTGCCAATTGAGTAAACAATGAACCCGATTTGCCGTAGCTTCTCCACATCTACAACGTTCCTACCATCAAACACAAATGCAGGCTTCTGCATGTTGTCGTAGATCCTCTGGTAATCAAGCGTCTTAAACTCGTCCCACTCGGTCAAAATGCATACCCCATGAGCATCCTTTGTTGCCTCGTAAGCATCCCACACGACGCTAACTTGCTTCACAGCGGTAGGGCTCATTGGTTGAAGATGAATAGGGTGGTCCCAATCAAACTTCTTCATAGAGAGATCCCTCTGAATCTGATCCTCGTTAACCTGTGGGTCATAGATGCTCAACCGGGCTTTGTCACCCAACAGCCCCTTGCACACATCAATAGCCGGGGTCTCTCTAGTGTCACCGGTATCCTTCTTGAAAGCAAATCCCAGAATTGCAATCTTCTTTCCTGAAACTGTGTTGAACATAGAGGCGACAACACGGTTAACAAATCGGTTCTTCTGGTAGTCGTTGATCTTGATAACCTGTTTCCAGTAGTTTGCTACCTCAGGCAGGCCATTGCACTCGCAGATATAGACCAAGTTCAAGATGTCCTTCTGGAAGCAGGACCCACCGAAACCAACACTGGCATTCAAAAACTTGGGCCCGATTCTTGAGTCTGTACCAACAGAATGGGACACTTGAGTGACATCTGCCCCAGTTGCTTCACAGAGAGCTGAAATGGCATTAACAGAAGATATCCTCTGTGCCAAAAATGCATTTGCAGCGAGCTTGGAAAGCTCAGCAGACCACAAGTTTGAGCAAATAATCTTATCAACGGGGACCCAATGAGCATAAACATCTTTCAATGTTTGCATAGCCTTTGCACCTTCTGGGGTTTCCCTACCTCCAATGAGAACACGGTCTGGCTTGAAAAGGTCTTGGATTGCAGTTCCCTCAGCAAGGAATTCCGGGTTGGAGAGTATCTGGAAGTTGATTCCCTTACTATTGTGGGTCAGAATCTTCTCTATTGCCTCAGCTGTTTTCACAGGGACAGTCGATTTCTCAACCACAATTTTGTCGGACTTTGACACATCAGCGATCATACGAGCCGCGCTCTCCCAGTAGGTCAAATCAGCTGCTTTCCCAGCACCAAGACCTTGAGTTTTGGTAGGAGTGTTGACTGAAACGAAGACTATATCTGCCTCCATGACATGCTTTTCAACATCAGTGCTAAAGAAGAGGTTCTTCCCTCTGCATTGTTTGACCACGTCGTCAAGACCCGGTTCATAGATGGGGAGCTGGTCACTGTTCCAGGCATTGATACGTGAAGCGGAGATATCAACAACAGCCACTTCAATTTCTGGGCACTTAATTGCAATCACAGCCATGGTAGGCCCACCGACATATCCGGCTCCAATGCAACAGATCTTCACCATCTTTCTTTGTTATCGGTATCCTGAATGAAGAGTACACATATAACAGAGAATGCATTAGAGAAATAGAATCTAAAGGCAAGATCATTAATCTTGTGCTTTCCTTGTAAGGCTCAAATAAAAAGACAGCAAAGAGACCCTAGTTAAGAACAAAAAAATCAACAAAATGGGTAAAGAAAGGACAAAATAAAGATCCCACCATGTGAACTAGAAAGTTAGAAACTTGGTCAAAGAAATTAAGGACCATGTTTATTAGCCAATTCTTTTTTCCCCCGAGAAAGAATATTCTAAACTAATAACAACAGAAACAGATGTATCATAACGAATACTGTACAATCTCCCGACAAAGTTTATTCCTGGCAAATGTACAAAATAAAGGAATTTTTAAATAACAATGTTGATCCAGATCATTAAACAAAACGGCAAAAAAATTAAAAAAAAAAAAAATCTGACTCTCATTTCATGTTCGAGACAGAGAAAAAACATAAACACAAATTTAGTTCCCATACGAAACAGAGAGCAAAGTCAGATCTATACTTCAATATCACAAATTCTACCTTAAACTTTGCAGATCCATAGTTTTAATCCAAATCAATGAAAATTCCCCCACAAGCAACAGAACTAATTGAGGTTTTTGCTCATAAAATTCTGTTCATGTTATCCGAGAAAACAAAACACCAAACACTCGAAACTCAAAACCACAAATGGCCAAATTCACCAACCAGATCTACAACGAAAACAATGACAAAATCGCAGGATCTGTTCGCAAGAATCACAACACAACAGTCTTGAATCAAAATTCAAAATCTCGACAATCACCGACGAACGGAAATCATGAAAACACAAGACACAGAAACCGAAAAAAAAAACCAAAAAGAAAAAGCAAGAACGTTTGTACACAATTGAGATGATCAAATTATCAAACACCGAGGAGCAGAATTACCTGAGAGAATGGCAGAGAGAGAAAGAGAGAGAGAGAGTGGCTTGTGTTTTGAGTCGTTGGGGAGAGATCTGACGAAGAAGAGGTTGGAGGAGAGAAAGAAAGGAGCTTCTTCTTCTTCTTCCTCTTCTTCTACTGCAGAATATGAGGGAGACCGATCTGAGAGGTTTCTGATACATATATATACATACATACACATATATATATATATATATATATATATATTATATACTGAGAGAGATGTAGAGAGAGAGAGGGGAGAAAAGCGTGAGGAGGGGTTTTGGTAAGATCCAACCAACGAGGTTCCGGGCGACCATAGGAAAGAATGGCCCACCTATTTCATTCGTTCAACACGTTTTTTTACCTCCACTACACGTCACGATCGCTCCCTCCCCTACCGAATTTTTTTTTTTTTACTTATTTACGCTCCGTTTGGTAAGAAGGAAAAAAAAGTAAGAGAAAACAAAAAATTATAAAAGAAATAAAACTATAAAAAAAAAAGATTTTAATTTTCTTTTTATCTATTTGGTATATAAAGGTAAAAAGAAAATAATTTTATTTTCTCTTATTTAATATTATAAAAAAAACTAAAAAAATAAAAAATACTGTTAATGTAATTACTATTTTGCTTAAATATTATTTAATTATTTCCTTAAATTTTATGAAACTCTTTATGTTCTTAAAATATATAACAAAATTTTAAACATAAACTTTAGCTCACACCGTTTGTATTTAAATTACTTAACATACCCTTAATTAATGCATATAAAATGCACAAAAAATAAAATACTTGGTGGCACAAAAAATGTCTTTGGTGTCTGTGCATGTATGAGTATTGCCGAACTTTTCTAGATCCTTTATTTTTTCTTCTTCTTTAGCATAGAGGTAACTCGAATAAAGTTCTCTTGTAGAAGACTATGAGAACTTTAACCGCCCAACCTGTTGACGCAAACTAACACAAAGATGATTGATTAGTTTATTCCATCTCAACTTCAATATTCTTAGGTCCTCTTTCTTAGGCACAACATACACAAGTCATGAATTTTCTCATTTTATTTCATTTCAATTATAAGCTCATTTTTCAAATGTAGAGTACTTTTATTTTAAATTACAACCACATCATACCTACTAATATGTTTTAGAGTGCTCAAAATCTAAAATATATAAAGAAAAACATTCCTTACATAAAAGAAAATCTAAAATAATGCTCTAGTGAATTCTTTAAGTAGGACAAGTGAGGGTAGCTTAGTCGGTTGTAAGTCCCTCCATTCCAACCATAGATTGAGCGTTCAAGTCACACTTAGCCCTACTCAAAAATAGTGACATTCTCCCTCCTTTTGTATAAAAAAAAAAAAAAAAAAAAAAAACCTTGAGTAGGAAACCAGCAATAATGACCACCCAAAACCTTAAAATGACCTTTTTTTTTTTTTTTTTTTTGTTAACATGTGATACAATCACAGTCAAATCTTCCTTAATAAAAGAAAACTTCCGGAAAATCAAATTTTAAGCCTAACAGGAAAGACCATGCAAAACTAAGGGAAATGTGGGAAAAAAAAAAAATGAACGAAATCACATTCAAACTGGAAAATAATATTGCTTCCATCGTAATTAACAATGTTAAAATGAATGTAAAATAACATTGGCAATAAAAAAAATTTAAAACGTGTTTACCAACCTGTAAAAAGAATATAGTGAAAATGGTTTAATATTAGGGGAAAAAAAAACAAAGAAAGAATGAAATAATACCTTTTTAGCGTTTACTAAACTTAAAAGGGGTAATTTTGTTCATATAATTACTAAATATCATCAACAATATAGTAAATATCAGTGAATTATAACATTCAAGTTAGGTGTTTAAACAAATTTGGCACCCATTTTTTCTTTATACCAAAAGGCTGCGATGATTGACATTTTCCTTCCAATTCTCCATATTATGTGGGGCTCGTAAGGCTCTTACTACTGATTTTTGTAATAATAAATATCATTAAACGAGCACATCTCATCTCATAATAAAAATATTTTCCAGTTGGTGCATTAAATCTTCGAACTGAATAAAAGGAAACGGAAGTTGATTATTAAAAAGAGTAATGGAATCTATAGAAATGGTTGCAAGTATAGCCCTTTTAAAGTCTAAAATTCGATTTCCACACCTAGTTAAAAAAAAAAAAAAAAAAAAAAAAACCTTAACTAATTTCTTTTACTTTTTTGTGGAGAATGAAAAAAATAGTATATTTTTGAAACTTTTTGAAGTAAATAATAGGTTTTGAAAATATTTATAGTAAATAATAAAATAATTATATGCATCTTAAAATTATTTATTGTGCATAATTAGTTTTGAAGGGGGTAAATAAATTATTTACACTATAAAACTATTATTTACTAGAAATGTTTTAAAAACTATGACTTAATTTTACAAGAATTTTATTCATTACAATCTTCTTTTGTTGTATAATTTTGTTTGCACCATAAATTTATTTATTGTGCATATTTAAAAAGAATAAATAAATTATTTACACCACAAAACTTTTATTTACTATAAATATTTTCAACACTATGATTTAGTTTTAGAAAAGTTTTATTTATTACATTTTTTTTTTGTAAAATTTCTTTTGCCGTGGGCTTTGAATGACTCAATCTTAAAATAAAATGTGTGCCGTTCCCTGATCAACCGAACGAGCAAACTTATTGATGGCTAAGAATTGTATATATAGATTACAGATTATTTTTTTACATCATGGTCAAAAAATTTAAAAATTTAATGCTATGTCAGCAACAATGAGGAAATATACGTGACACAAATTGTGAAATAACTAAAAACCATCCATTAATTTATACTGAGTAAGATAAAGTTAGTTAGAATCAATTTTAATAGTTTAAAGTTCTCACAAGCTATAATAAAAGTAAAACAGTTGCTATAATATAAAGCTTTTATATGTTATAATATTTTACACCAAAAAATTAGTTTTAACCAATTTTATCAAACACCTGATGGTACTATCCATTTAAGGGAAAAACGCCAATTGCATTATTTATGCCAGACTGGACCACAGCTTTTAAAGTTTTTCACGAATTTGGAAAAGGACTAACGCGCCAAATATGCCTAACGTGACGGAGTGACATAATTTACACGGCTAAAGAAAGAAAAACAATAACTATGTTTAATAATAGTCTGCAAAAAAAAAAAAAAAAGAGGAAGCTAAATTCATATGCTAAGAAATTAGAAGAAGGAGAATAATGTGGTCAAATTTGGGCTTAATGCTCTTTTCATGCCAAATAAAAGAAACTAAACTTTATGCATTATTTGATTATTAAAAAAAATGCTAATTTAGATTATCTGTGCACTGGACCACAGCTTTTCGAGCCTGACTTTCACAAGAACTAGATAAAAGGTTTAGGGCAGCGGTTAAAATATGCATGCCTGAGGTCAACAAATGCAATGGTGTGTCGTAATTCAAGAACTGGTATTCCTGTCACGCCCAGGAATACGGGAAGTGATATGGCGGTTTAATTTGATTAATTAAGTAAAAATTTAGTTAAAACTTGGGTTTTAGAATTTAAAATTTATTAATAAAAATGTAATAATTTAAAAACCTTTTTTTAAAACCAGCATTCATGATAATTAAACAGATAAAATAACAAAGTAGACAATGAAAGAATAAAAATAAAGAAATACGAAGAAAGGAGAATAGGTCCCACTGACTCACATCTTATGCACACACATATAGTATCGACAATATTAAATTTACAACGACAGTCCAAAATAAAAAGAAGAGTTAAAGTTATACATGTCTTGATTTTATTATTCAAATACCTACTTGGTTCTTCTACTGTTTGCTGGTCTGATCAACGGACTCTTATCCAATCTTAAGCTGAAATCCGCCGAGAGGGGCGAAAACATTTAAAATAAGTAAAATATGAGCAAAGGGCTTAGTAGGACAATATATTTAAAGACATTTAATTTTAAAGGAAGTTTCATGTTTCAAATAACTATTTAGAAAATGAACTTGAATAAATAAATAAATAAATGAAATCTAATAAAAGCTTATTTTATCAAAACAATTTATTGGTCGATCAGAAAGAATATCATATTCTTTTTCCTAGGCAAACCATATGTATAACACCACCGTAGTGGCCCAGCTAGGTTTCAGGACCTGCTCCCAAGGTCGCACGCTACACAACCCGATCTCTGATATAGCATCATGCCTTTTTACATATTTTCCATCATTATTAAAAATCTCTTTTTACCAAGTATTGTTATTTACATTCATTATGAGATTTATTATGAAAATCACCTCAACTATATTTGTGAGGACAATCAAATGAAAATCCATTTTCAATCAACCATTGAAAACATTTTGATGAAAATCTTCTTGGGGCAAAAATCATTTTTAAAACTAGGTTACTAAGAAAAGGGATAGAAGTCCTACCTCAAAACTTGTGCTGGTATCCTACACCGTAATCTTGGTCCGCTATATGTTAGCTCTACAGATCCACGAACAACCCTAAATGTATAATAACTAAGTCTATCAGTATCTAGCTTAAGATATTCTATGTTACTAAATTATCTCATGGTCTCCTAATGTGCCATTTAAGTTTATAAAATCATATTGTGACATTAAAAATCTTAATCAGGAGTCAAAACAGTAAAAACAGATGAAAAATAACAAATCCCACATGCCTGGTCGGCCTGTCGATCGCACTGGTTCGGCCAGCCGAACTGTGCAGTTCGACGTGCCGGAAAGCTAAGTCTGGTCAACTGAACTTTTTCAAGTTCGGCCTGTCGGTCGTATAAATCCGGCCTACCGAATCTGGAAAAATTTTAGAATTTTCCAGACACGGGATTTTGGCTTCCTAAGCCCAAATCTTCATTTTAACCTGTTTTTCTTAGTTCTCAAGCATAGATAATTATTATAATTGATGGGAAAACATAATAGAACACTTTTTAACGCATTTAAACAAGATTTGGACAAAGATTTTGGAAAATCCCAAAATTAGAAGAAAATCGAGAAAAATGAAAAATTTTGATTTAAATCCATTTTTGATCAAACAAAGCTTAGATTCTAGTCACTCTAAGTCTTAGATTCTAGTCACTCTAAGTTTCTCAAATTTAGATCAAGGGTTTTCTAGGCTTAAAAAAGCTTAAATTTCAAAATGCCGCAAAATTAGAAAAATTTAGAAAAGTTTTAAAATTTTGAAACTAACCTCGAATTGAAGTTTTAAATCGTGTTTCCAGTTGCTCAATCATGCTCCCGAGCCTCCAATCCACTAACCCGAAGCTTGGGATTGATTTTGATTTTCAAAAATTTTTGAGAGGGAAATGAGAGAGTGAGAGACAGAGAGGGAAGAGAGAGACGAGCGAGAGAGAAGAAAGAGAGTGTGAGTGAGAAAGAGAAAGAGAGAGTGAAAATAAATAAAGAAAAAATGAGCGGTTTTATTGTGCGAAAACTATGTGCCACCCACGATTTTGTAAAACGAGCATCTTTTTGACATTTGACAAATTGTTTTGTTTCAAATATTCAAAATAGCAATTAAAATAATTAAGAGTACTTAAAAATTATTAAAATTATCAAAAACAACTTTAATCTGAAAACTTCACAAAATGATCAAATTAAGTTTAAAATATTCATTATGGCACACTAATCTATCATTTTACATACTAACAACATTTAATTAATCTAAGGGCATTACAACTTTCCACCCCTAAAAGAAATTTCACCCTCGAAATTTACAAATTGATTCAAAAACAAAACAAATGTGGAAACAGCTCCCACAAATTCGATTCTAATTCCCAAGTGGCTTCATCAATCCCGTGATGCTGCCACACGACCTTTACTAACAATATATCATGACAACACAAGCTAATCACTTTTCCGATTGATGATCGAGATCGACACTTCTTTGTATGTCGTGTCCTCTTAGATCTACACATCAGGGAACAAGACGATCTTATTTTGCTCAAGCAGACACTTCTGAAGCATCGACATGTGGAATACGTCGTGAACATGTGAAAGTTTTAGAGGAAGGTTGAGTCAATAAGCAACTACGCCAACACGTTGGGAAATCTCGAATGGTCCAATATAACTTGGTGCCAGTTTTTCACTTACTCCGAATCGGGTGATACCTTTGCAAGGCCATACTTTTAAGAGAACAAAATCTCCTACCTCGAATTCTAGGGTCGACGTCTTCTATCTGTGTAACTCTTCTGTCGACTCTGAGCTGCCTTCAATCGATCTCGAATTACGATGACCTTTTCATTATTATTACAAATCTCATCTAGCCTAAGAATAACTCTATCTTCTGACTCAACCCAACACACCGGTGATATAGTGCTTCGAACGATGCCATGTCAATACTCGATTGATAGCTGTTGTTGTATGCAAACTCCACTAGATGCAAGTACTTCTTTCAATTTTCGCAGAAGTCTAACGCACATGCACGCAGCATGTCCTCAAGAATCTGAATGACCTGCTTAGGTTGCCCATTGGTCTAAGGATGAAATGTTGTGCCGAAGTTTAAATCTATACCTAAAGCCTCTTAAAAGCTTCTCCAATACTTGGCATTGAACCTGGTGTCTCTATCTGATGTGATGGACAAAGGAATTCCATGTAACTGCACTATGTTCTACAGATATAATTCCTCGAGAACTCTTCTCGAACAAGTCAACCTGAATGAAATGAAATAAGCTGACTTCGTTAGCCTATCGACCACGACCCAAATCACATTATGCCTTTGCTCCGTCCTTGACAATCTGGTAAGGAAATCCATCGTGACGTGCTCCCATTTCCACCCTGGAATAGGAAATGGCTAAAGTTGACCTGCTGGCTTTTGATGTTCGGCTTTCACCTGAAGACAAGTCGTACACTTAGCCACGTATTTCCGAACATCCTTCTTCATACCTCTCCACCAATATTGCCTCTTTAGATCACGATACATCTTTGTACTCCCCGGATGAATGGCGAACTGAGACTTGTGGGCTTCGTCCATAACAACCTTCGTCACTTCTACGATTTCTGGAACTACCAGACGTTTTCTAAAGTACAATGATCCATCAGCACGTACACTCCATTCTTTGAATTGTTCTCCGTTCTAAATTCATGTCCAGATTCCTTGAAGGTACTGGTCTCGCCACTGATTCTACTTCACCATCTAAATAAGAGCTAGAGTCGTCTCCATGTGGTACACTAAAACACGATCATAGTCTTTATAATACTGTAGCCCGTACTCACTCATAGTTGCATCTCTTTTCCAATCTTTAAGAGCCAAACATGCATGTATCCCTGAAGACTTTCGACTGAGTGCATCCGTGACTACATTGGCTTTTCCAAGATAGTACTACAATGTGAAATCATAATCCTCTATGTATTCCATCCACTTTTGCTGCCTTAAATTCAAATCCCTCTGGGTATGAATTGTCAAAGAAAACCTGAAATGTCGCCCCATACAAATAACATCTCCAAATCTTCAGTGTATGAATTACTGCCGCAAGCTCCAGATGATGAGTAGGGTAGTTCTGCTCGTAAGGTCATAGCTGTCTCGATCCATACACCACCATGCATCCATGTTGCATCAACACACACCCAAGTCCGCATCCTGAGGCATCTATATAAGCTTCATATGGCTCATCACTGTAGGGAATGATCAATACTGGTGCTGTGGTCAATCAATTCTTTAATTCTTGAAAAACGTGCTCACATTCTTCATCCCACTTGAACCTGACATTCTTTCTAATCAATCTTGTCAACGGCGCTGCTATGTTCGTGAAATCCTTCACAAATTTCCTATAATACCTTGCAAGTCTAAGAATCTACTGATTTCTACCATATTCCTCGGTCGTTTTCATTCTACTATGGCTTCAACCTTAGAAGAATCCACTGAGATACTATGCTCGGAGATGCCATGACCCAAAAACTTAACTTCTGTTAGTCAGAACTCACACTTTTCCTTCTTAGCATACAGCTGGTGCTCCCGCAGAGTCTGAAGCATGATTCTGAGATACTGCTCATGCTCCTTCTAAGTCTTAGAGTAGACCAAGATGTCGTCAATAAACACGATTATAAACTAATCCAGGTAGGGCCTGAATATCCTGTTCATTAAGTCCATGAAGGTTGCCGAAACATTTATCAGTCCAAACGGCATTACTAGAATCTCAAAGTGTCCATACCGGGTCCTAAAAACGGTCTTGGGAATGTCCTCTTCCTTAATCCTAAGTTGATGATATCCTGACCTCAAATCTATCTTTAAGAAGTACCATGAACCTCTCAATTGATCAAACAGCTCATTGATCCAAGAATACTTATTCTTTACTATGACCCAATTCAACTGTCGATAATCTATACATAGCCTGAGGGTTCCATCATGTTTCTTAGCAAACAAAACTGATGCTTCCCATGGTGATGTATTATTCCAGATATATTCCTTATCAGCAAGCTCCTGAAGCTACTTTCTTAACTCCTTTATTTCTGCCGATGCCATCCGATAAAGTGCTATAGAGATCGGTGCTGTTCCTGGAAGTTACTGAATACTAAATTCGATCTCCCGATGCGGTGGTAATCCTGGTAGCTCGTCGGGAAGACATCTTCGAATTCATTTACCACTAGGATCGTTGCGTTTCTTCTTGAGGCATTAGACTCTCCTTCTAGGTTCACAAGGAAGGCATAACAAGCTGTGTTCTTCCGCTTTCCGAGACACGCCCTTACGAGGCACTCACTCGTTAGCCGATCACCATCACCCTGTTAAGTGATCGTCATCCCCCTATCGAACACTAGAGTTACTTTCTTAAGTTGACAGTCTACGACTGCACTGTATCTAGACAACCAGTCCATCCCTAGGATTACATCATATGTACTCATGGAGATTACAATCAAATCACTCTTCAATATTTCATCTTTAATCTTTATTTTACATGCTTTGCAAATGCAATCTACACACACCTGCCCCAAGGGTAAAGCTATAACTAAGGGTTCACCAAACTCTTTTATCTCTAATCCAGAGGCATGTACAAAAGAACTCGAAATGAGAGAATGAGTTGCACCAGTATCAAATAATACATGTGCTAGAGACTGAGAAACCAGAATCGTACCGTTGACAACAACATTACTAGTCTAGGCATCCGAACTTCCTAATGTTATGGTGTGAACCTACATTGGAGCTTTCCCTTTACCTCTACCAGCACTACTAGGTCCTGGGTTAGTTGGCTGATACTACTACGATGAAGGAAATTGCACATTAGCTGTACTCAGCGCCCGGTACTGAAGGACGTTACGCTGGAAGTTCTGCAGTTGGTGTCCTTGTGCTAGATACGGCAGTTGTTGAGGAGAGAACCGATGGAACTGAAGCTAAGGGAACTATTGAGATGACGGTAGGGTCTGAGGCTAAGGTTAACGATTGGCTCCTTCTCCGACCTGAAGTCCTAGAAGAGCGCTCCTGATTGGGCAATTCCTCTTGATATGTCCTGGCTACTGGCAATAATGGCAGTGAAAGCTGTAGGGATTGCTACGCCCGTTGCTAGATGAACTGTTGCTGCCTCTATTCATGCCACCTTGTTTATTCTTTCCAGGAGTTGGTCGACTGTTGGTGCTCCTCCTGCCGCTCCTCTGTGGTCCTCCTGACGTCTTAACTCGATTCTCATAGTACTGATCGTGGTCATTCTCCACAGATATGGCCGCTGACACAAGCTCTTCGAAGTTCATGAGTCGCAGGACAACCACCTGCCGTCGAATGGGAGCCTTAAGTCTGTCTTGAAATTTAATGCACTTTTCACACTCCGACGCCACTGTAAAGGGAGCAAACCTGGCCAACTCATTGAACTTCACCTCGTACTCCCGAATTGACATGTCACCCTATTGTAACCTATAGAATTCAGCCGCCTTCTAGTCTCTGTATCCTTATGGAAAGTACCGATCGTAGAACAGCTCCTCAAACCTGTCCCAACTATATTACCATTATTTTCCAAGCATTTGGCCTGCTTCCACCAAGTATTAGCACCACCTTTAAACTTGTATGCTGCAAATTCCATGCGATACTTTGCTAGTACACCAATGGTATCTAGATGCTTCACGATCGAGTCTAACCAATATTCTGCTACTTGCGGGTTCCCGTTTCGGTCGAAAGTCGAAACAGACGCACACTGGAACTCCTTAAAGTACGCATGTCGACGACTAACCTCTGAATCCTCCGGTCTTACCCTTGCTACCATCTACTGGAATGCAGCAAACATGGCCCTTATCATGCCTTCATCATTTCCAAACTCGGCATCAGTTGTCGAATGTCATCTAGGTGCTATTCTCTCACTTCTGAAAATAAAATTTAGACTATTAGTGATATTTCATTGTCGTACCTATGTGTGCATAATTCTCAAGGTTTATAACCTTAAGCTCTGATACCATTCTGTCATGGCCTAGTGTATAGGAGGTGACGTGGCGGTTTAATTTGGTTAATTAAGTTAAAATTTAGTTAAAACTTAGGTTTTAGAATTTAAAAATTATTAATAAAAATGTAATGATTTAAAAACCTTTTTTTAAAACCAGCATTCATGATAATTAAACAGATAAAATAATAAAGTAGACAATGAAAGAATGATAATAAAGAAATACGGAGAAACGAGAATGGGTCCCACTGATTCACATCTTGTGCACACACATATAGTATCGACAATATTAAATTTACAACGTCAGTCCAAAATAAAAGGAAGAGTTAAAGTTATACATGCCTTAATTTTATTATTAAAATACCTACTTGGTTCTTCTATTGTTCGCCGGTCCGATCAACGAACTCTTTTCCGATCTTAAGCTAAAATCCACCTAAAGGGAGCAAAACATTTAAAACAAGTAAAATGTAAGCGAAGGGCTCAGTACGACTATATATTTAAAGACATTTAATTTTAAAGGAAATTTCATTATTCAAATAAATATCTAGAAAATGAACTTGAATAAATCAATAAATAAATGAAATTTAATAAAAGCTTATCTTACCAAAATAATTTATTGGTCGATAAAAAAAATATCATTTTCTTTTTCCTGGGCACACCATATGTATAACACCATCATAGTGGCCTAGCTGAGTTTCAGGACCTGCCCTCAAGGTCACACGCTACACGACTCAATCTCTGATATGGCATCATGCCCTTTTACATATTTTCCATAATTATTAAAAATCTCTTTTTACCAAGTATCGTCATTTACATTCATTAAGAGATTTATTATGAAAATTAACTCAACTATATTTATGAGGACAATCAAATGAAATTCCATTTTCAATCAACCATTGAAAACATTTTGATGAAAATCCTTTTAGGGCAAAAATCATTTTTAAAAGTAGGTTACTAAGGAAAGGGGTGGAGTCCTACCTTAAAACTTATGCCGGTGTCCCACACCGTAATCCCGGTCCGCTATACGTTAGTTCCGTGGATCCACGAACAACCCTAAATGTATAATAACTAAGTCTATCAGTATCCAACTTAAAATATTCTATGTTACTATACTATCTCATGGTGTCCTAGTGTGCTATTTAAGTTTATAAAATCATATTGTGACATTAAAATCTTAATCGGGATTCAAAACAGTAGAAACAGATGAAAAATAACAAAATTCTACTATGCCCGGTCGGCCTACCAGTCACCCTGGTTCGGCCAGCCAAATTGTGTAGTTCAGCCTGCCGGAAAGCAAGGTCCGGTCGACTGAACTTTTACAGGTTCAGCCTACCGGTCGTATGAATCCGGCCTACCAAACATGAACTTTTGCTTGCCGATCTGGAAAAATTTCAAAATTTTTCAAGCACGGGATTTTGGCCTTCCAAGCCCAAATCTTCATTTTAACCTGTTTTTCTCATTTCTCAGGCATGGATAATAATTGTAATTGATGGAAAAACATAATAAAATACTTTTTAACGCATTTAAACAAGATTTGGACAAAGATTTTAAAAAATCCCAAAATTAGAGGAAAATGGAGAAAAATGAAAAATTTTGATTTAAATCCATTTTTTATCAAACAAAGCGTAGATTCCAGTCACTCTAAGTCTCTCTAATTTAGATCAAGGGTTTTTTAGGCTTAGAAAAGCTTAAATTTTAAAATGCCATAAAATTAGAAAAGTTTTGAAAATTTGAAACTAACCTCGAATCGAAGCTTTAAATCGTGTTTTTGGTTGCTCAATCACACTCTCGAGCCTCTAATCCACTAACCATAAGGTTGGGATTGATTTTGATTTCAAAAATTTTTGAGAGGGAAATGAGAGAGTAAGAGACAGAGAGGGAAGAGAGAGACGAGCGAGAGAAAGGAGAGAGAAAGTATGAGTGAGAGTGAGAAAGAGGAAGAGAGAGTGAAAATAAATAGAGAAAAAATGGACGGTTTTACTGTGCTAAAACCATGTGCTGGCCACGATTTTGTAAAACAAGCATCTTTTTGACATTTGATAAATTGTTTTATTCCAAATATTCAAAATAGCAATTAAAATAATTAAGAGTACTTAAAAATCATTAAAATTATCAAAAACAACTTTAATATAAAAACTTCATAAAATGATCAAATTAAGTTTAAAATATTCGTTATGACAGATTAATCTACCATTTTACATACTAACAATATTTAATTAATCTCAGGGCATTACAATTCCTTTGGCTAAGTTTTATTTTTGCCCCTCAACTTTAGTAGCTATATCATTTTGCCCTTCAAACTTGAAAAACTGATATGCACATCCTTGAATTTGAAAAACATTCGCAAAAATACTTCTTGAACTTTAAAACGTTAACAAAAGTGCCTCTTTTTTAACTTTCATCTATAAAATTTTATCTTTACCCCAATGAACGTTGGTAACTATGCCATTGTGCCCCTAAACTTCAAAAGCTGATATGCATGTTCCCCAAACTTTCTTCCTACTTCTTTTAGTTAATAATTCTTCATACAAATCAAAACTCAAATTGTTCACCTAAAAGTCCTGGACTGAGCCAAGACAAAAGAATACGCTTTCATCAGGATTTAAGATTGGGATGAGTTGGTAGAGCACACAATGTGTGATGTGAACACCACAGTCAGCATGAAGTCTTAATAGAATTTTGTTTAGTAGTCGAAGAGGAAGACGATAAGGAATGGGGAGGACGAGGAGGCAAGCTACGGCTCATACTCAAAGCAAAGCTCTAAAATCACAATGGGGGGGACGAGGAGGCGAGCTATGGCTCATACTCAAAGCAAAGCCCTAAAATCACAACCATTAAGGAGGTTAAGCTTGTGATTGTGCAAGATTTGTAAATTTTCGAGTGGATTGAAGAATAGATTATTGAGCTTTTTGAGGGACAGGTGTAATGGGATAGGAATGGATTGAAAAATTTTTATCAACGCTGAGCTTGCTTCCACTAGTCTCCTCCTCATTCTTCATTCTCTTCCTCCACGATTCCTCATCAAATCTTATTTTGCTATGCACTAACCATGTCGTTTGCCGTTTTAAATCACATGTTTTAAAAGCTCAATCTCATCATAATGAAGGAGTATCCTTTTTCTTGGCTTAATACATGGCTCTTGCGTAAACAATTTAAGTATTGACTCATGTGAAGAACCATTGACAAAAAAAAAAAAGGAAAAAAATTCGAGAGATGTGCATATTAGTTTTTTAGTTACCAAAGTTCAAAGGGCAAAAATAAAATGTTATGGACAAAATATAATAGATAGGGACCTTTTTGCTAAAGTTTTAAAACTTGAGAGGCATTTAATATTCTAAAGTTCGAGAGGTATACATACAAGTTTTTTAAGTTCAGAAGGCAAAAAAAATAGCTACCAACGTCTAAGGGGCAAAAATAAAATTTATCCTATTCTTTTTTATTCTTTATATTGTGTTGGGTCTATTAAATTCTCATTATTAATTTTGTAAGTAACTATATATAAATTGATTACAAAAAGAATCACTTATAACTTTTTGTTTCCTTTTATACAAAGTAAACATGCCCGCAATATAAAAATGAAAAGTTATTAAAGAAGGAACATAATGCATAATGCGTGAAATACCAAACCTAGAGAAACACGTGAAGGTATGCTTTTCTTTACTAAATCAGTGGTCATTGACGGATTAACCATGAATGCTATTATTTTTAAATAAAAATGCTGGAGATTTTAATATTAATTTTCGAGATGTATTTGGTTATTGGAATCGTTGCAAAAACATCATAAAATTAAGAAAATACATCAAAACCTGCAGATTTTGAGAATTCTGTTGCCTTTTGCAAAACTCATGATGTTATATGTAATAATGATTCTTAATTGGAAATATACCGAACCAATGATCAACAATTCTTTATGATCAAGGATAGCATCCAAATGATCTTTTAGCCTATTATTAAGTAGGTCAAATTAAATTTATTCTAGTACAGATGGAAAACGTAACATTTAAAAATAAGAAGCATAGCGTGATATTTATTTAACATGACACTGGTATTATGATTTTTCAACATTAATGTTATGTTAAATAAATCTCATATTACGTTTCTTACTTCTATATATTACATATAAATATGGTCCTTCTATAACGTCATATAAAGTCTAAAGAAAGAGAGAGTACTTAGCAATGACAAGAAAAAAAAAATGTATAATGGGAAAACCATTGTACATGTTCATTCGGTGTCTTGGTGTAAAGAATGGAGAAGCATATCAGCACTGATTTTTTTCAGGCAGACATCAAGAAATTCTTGAACCATTTTGCAGAGTCCTTTGGGTATCTCTTGAGTTTGTCTTTGTAATCAACAAAATAGAGACCAAATCTAGATGTATATCCAGCAGCCCACTCCCAATTATCTAAAAGAGACCACACAAAATACCCTTTTACATTGCAGCCATCTTCCCTGCATTTACCATAACAAAATTAACCATTTTATTAGGCTCTAATTTCACTCTAGAAAATGTTCACCACATATTAATATAAAACAATAAATACATAAATAAATAGAATTTTTTTTTTCATACTTGATTGAAGCTAACAAGTTTGTTAGATAGTCATTGTGGTACTTGATCCTTTTATCATCTTTCAAAGCCATCTTAAGGGGAATCAGTATGTTATTTGGGTCATCCATCCCTGTCAAGAGAAAAGATTAGTTATAATGATTTCCCATTCTTAGTCAAAGGAAAGATTTGGAATTTTTGTGGTGTAATTCTTAGGAGTGAAAAAAGGGCAAAAATAGAAAACCACTTGGGAGCACATTTTTGGTATCCGTATAGTTTCCAGAAGATTACCATTTTCTGTGATAATGACTGGGGGATTGCCATACTTTTGCTTGATGTAGTTCATTAAATGTCTCATCCCTTCAGGTACTATGTACAACCATATTGAATTTGCCTGTGTAAGCATAACATGAAATAACAGTATTTAGAGAAAGATTTTTTTTTAAAAAAAAAACACTGATTTTTATCCCTTCGCATTATCTCCAAAACAAATGTCAACGAAAATTACATACTTTATTCGTTATATTTACTTTTTGTTATAACGGCTAAACTATACAAGTTGTAATAGTAAACTTTTATTTGTAAGGTAATTTGAAAATGTCAATGTTGTTATCATTAAATAAAAAAGTAAATAACGCAATTAATAGTAATTAAATGTCGAAATTTGAAATTCGACATATGATGTAATTGATATTAAATTTGCCACCAAATAATATAGGTGTAATTCAACATTAAGAACAACACTATATTGGAGAGTGATTTCCCATTCAAATACTAAAATTCGGTATTTACACATTGCATTGAAGATCTCTAGCTAATGTCATTTATAGGGCTTAAATTCAAACATGAAAACTATAATTTACATACCTTGTCTCCGATAGGCTTGAGATTTTTAAAAGCTGAAAAGGGCAAGTAGAACAAGAATATTACATCAGTTAGAAACTAAAAACAATATAATACCAAAATAGAGTCAGAAAAAAAAAGTCTTATTTTTGTTCTCAAAAAAACATTACCAGAATTTAAGATAAAGGGTTTGACTGTTAACTTACGAGATGTAGCAGCACCAGAGTCTTGATAGGTGTCATTAAGTGGAACTGTAGCATTGGACGCGTAATAAGTAGTATAGTGATTAATGCCCACAAAATCAAAGGACCCCTTTAATAGAGAGGACTCATATTTGGAAAAAGTTGGCAACCGGTTCCCTGCTTGTTTCCTCATCGAGCTTGGATAATCTCCAAACACCAAGGGATCAAGAAACCTGTAATTTTGTGAATAAATTTTGCACCAATTAGTGGTGAAGCTTTTTTTTTTTTTTTTTTAATAAAATTGTGTGACGCCGAGAAACGGTGCCATGGACCAATGCTGGTGTCGACCATTGCACGCTAAAAAAGACGCCCCATGGCAATGGGGCCCAGAAAGAGAGCCTTTTATTAGTTGTAGTGCTCTCAAGTATTTTTCTTTGACGAGTTCTTGAAAACAAGTTTAATTTTACCAAAACTTGTCCTAAAAACTACAGGGATTTCCAGGACTGTCTAGTGCATTTAAAAATTTAACCTTTTTCATTCCCCCAAAAAATCGAAAATTTATTTTGAATAATTACCAGCCAAGCTGAAAATCTGTCGCTCTCTGAGTCGCTTCAATGTCTGCTGTGGAGTTTGAAGATGGTATAAACCACATGACACTTTGAGACATCCCAATTGACCCTTTCTGTTTACTCTGCACGATGACAAAATAACCTTAAAAAAACAATAATACACATCATGAAAAATTATACCATAAGTAACATTATTGTATTTGTGTCAAATTTCTCTAGGCCCTCCCTCAAAAAATACAATAAATAAATAAATATGTAGGTTTGTTGAACTAAAGGTACAATTTTGTCCCAACATTTTCATACCACTAACAAGCTACACTTCAAAACTGGTTTTTCATGACATTTATCATTTTCCTAACATCTCTTCCTAATTTCCTTCAAGAGATCAGTGAGAATGTTGTGTTCAATTAATTCCGAACCCTTATCATCTTCTTACCTTGTACTTTTTCCTATAAATATCCACAGCAACTGCATGAGACAAAAGCATATTGTGACCAACTATGTATGGCTCAGTTGCAGAGTTTCCAGCCCTGCAGACGAGGTGAAGAATTATAGAGCATCGCCCCGGCGCCTGCAGACCGACGTCATAGCCTTGTGTGGCGACTGTGTACGGTTCGTTGAATGAGATCCAGTACTTCACCCTGTCACCGAAATGCTGAAAGCATGTCTCTGCGAAAACCGCAAAGTCCTTGCTGTGGTAGAAAACCAAATTCATAATTCACATACATTTCCAAAACTAACTTTTAATTGCAATTAAATATTTGAAGGAAAAGAGAACGATTACATGACTTGACGGTCCAGCCACCCTTTGTATTTGTCTTCCAAGGCTTGAGGAAGGTCCCAATGGTAGAGGGTCACATATGGCTCAATTCCTAAAGCAGGTGACAAATGCAGGGGAAAAAAAGAAGAAGAAGAAGAAGAAGCAAACAACAACGACTTTTTAGCAATCCGAAGGTTCGACTAAAGTTGAGGTTTCATAGATAGCCTAGTTTAGAATGTGATAGGAATTTCGTTTTATAATTTTAACCAAAAGTAGTACAGTGTTTTTCTCACAAAATGTAAACCAGAAAATGATTAAAATCATAAAATATAGTTCTAACTGTGTTTTCAAACAGGCTATAAAAGTATTGATTCAAATCGTTTGATATAAAAGAATAAGGAGTACCACCTTTGGCTAGCAAGGCATCTATGAGTCTATTGTAATGATCAATTCCTGCCTGATTGACTTGGCCACTTCCATCTGATGCACAAAATTGTGTAGTTAGATCTTTATCGTCTATCATCTCAATAGCTGTTTTCAAGACTTTTTTAATGAAAAAACTATTTGAGCAGCTAATTAAATGGAAGTGTTTTCCATGAGAGAAACTGACACTTTTGCCTGTTGTTAAACTTTTAATTTTGACAAATTACTTCTTAAATTTAATAAAATGTTGCAGAGTGCGCCAAATCGACAACTGCATTCGAAATTTGAACAGAAACATTCTCGTACATGTTATATAAGCTCGTGTTAGGGTAGGGAGTAGAAATTGAAATTTCAGACGGTGAAAAAAAATGTCTTGCTTCGTTCATGGAGGCATTCGCTCTCAAATTTTGATGGTAAAATTTATAAAAGTTAAGCTCTAACTTGCCAATTAAAACTCATAGAGGACAAAAACACCACAAACACTTTTTTATTATTTTCGGCATAATTAGCAGAGGTGAGCTTACTAGGGAAAATCCGAGTCCAGCTTATGGAAAACCTGTAAGCATCCATTCCCAAATCCTTCATAAGTTGGACATCTTCCTGTTGAGATTATTGGACAAATTGGGGATAATAAAAATAAAAAATATATATTATGATGCTTAATCAAGGTCCAAGGAATGATTAATTAAGTTGATGAAACAAACAAAAATGATAATATCATCTTTGATTCAATTACCTCATAACGGTGGTACTGGTCCACAGCAACGTCGGCATTGCTGAAATCAATAATCTTACCTGGGGCACAATGCAAGCGATCAAATGTTATGAATAATTAATTCACTAATTGACACTTTTGTCAATTAGATTGATTACATTATTGACAATAATTTTCCAATTAATAAAAGTGACTCGACGTAAAAATAATAATAATAATAATAATCATGCTTAAAGAGAATAAAACAATCATTCTAATGTTTAGTCCAAATTACCCATGTCTTAATTAAGTGGTCAACGATTAATCTTTCGTTCGAAATTTTAACATATGAGAGTTTTATATCGTAAAAAAATTTTCCTTTGTACAATAATTATTGAAAAGTTTATACTGTTTAGGGTTGGAATTAAAATTCCAAACACCTATTAAGATTCTTAATTTCAGAACTAAAGTCCAAATTGTTTAGGGCAGATGAGAAACCACCATGCATTAAAAGTATAGGAATGAATTATCTGCTCTTATTTTTGCATTTATTTCTCTGTCTTTGAAACTTACTAAAAGAAAATACCCACAAAATATTACCTACGGTATGTGAAAAAGTGTCCCAAACAGAAGGTCCCCTTCCTTCTTCCTTCACTGCTCCCTCATACTGCGAAAACCACAAAAATAAAGAAACACAGCGAAACTTAATAATAAATATTTGCACTTCAAGACCATGTATTAATTTTTTTAAAAAAAATTTCCCTCAACTATAGTCTTGTAACAATATGCCAACTAATTTTTAATATATAACATCTGTTCCAACAATCTACGAAACTGCATTGAACTCTTTGTGTTATGACTTTCAGCCGGAATAAGAGGCGTCATAAAAAAATAAGAGTTTTTTGAACAATTCAGCATACAATTATTCTAATAGCTCATTCATGTGAAGTTACACATAAGTAAAAGGAGAGATTATTAAACCTTTTTATCAAAAATATTTTCCTAAATAATTAAATTTTTTAAATTAAATTAACTTTTAACTTTATACTAGCTTTAAACATGATAGAGTTACCGTCATTAACTTTTTTTATTGAGTACTACATGTCAATTATGTGTCAATTTCTGTGAAAAATCCTAACATGAGGATTTTTTTGATATTATTTCATTTGTTGCGAGGGGAGACTTATATTATGTCTTAAAAATTAGAAGACACCTTGTTACAGGGGTTGTAATTAAGGGAGAACTTTTGTCATTAATCTTGTAAGTTTCCGCGAATAGATTTTTTTTTTTTTTTGGGTACAAATAATTTGAAGAGATCAACAGACTTGTATAGTTCTTTTAATTTCACACCAACATGTCTAGTCCACATACTAATATAAGGAAAAAACTTGCAGTAGTCTAGACGTCTAGACGTTTAGGAAAAAACCAGTGGCCCTTTATTTTCCGTGATTGGATTTTATTAATTTATTTCTTTTTTTTTTCTTTAATTTTAAGAGTGTTTTGACAAAATTAGTTGTAATCAAAACTTTTTGTTGTTATAGTGTAAAGCTTCTACATATTATATTTTCAGCTTAAAAATTTTAGTTCTCAAACACTTTATTAGAATACGGGTTTTGAATTATACACTTAATAATAAAATCAGATATAAAATTATTATTAAATTATGGCTAAAACCAGGAGGCTTAAACCTTACTATATGTGATCTCTTTAGACAAGGAAAACAAAAACAGCTTGTCACACACTCTTTCTCATCTCTTCTAGATCACCCCTACCTATATTTTCAATGAAAAATATTATTCAACCTATAAGATTATGACTCTACTACTTAAAAAAACTGAGCCTTGCTATTTTATTAATAACGAGGTTATAAGCCCATAAGGTTTGATAAAATTGCTCTATTTCAATCCAAATTCCTTCCTTGTTGCAATTAATTATTCCACTTCATCTAAAAGTTAAAAAGGTTCTCTTAGTGGATAATACACCGTACCTTAGTGGCATAAATAAGCATTAATATAGTTCTAAATATTGCTGTTATTGTTTTATCCCCAATAAAAAATGCTGTCATAAATGATAATTACAGTACTACCCCCAACAAAAACTAGTATTAATATTATTAAAAAAATTAATAATGAGAGTTAAAAAGACAGATTAGGAGAATGGTTCTTGTATAAAACTGAAAACCCGGAATAATGAACGGAATTTCAATAGTTTTCCCTGATTTTTCGCACCTCAATGAATTCGTGCATGATTCGATACACGTCACTTGAACAATAGACATATAGTGTGTTTAAGATAATAGTTTAAACTATCAGTTTAAGCTTAAAAATTATAATATATGAGAGCTATTGTACCATAGTTTTTTACTGTAATATATAAAAGTTTTATATTATTCACGTTCAAGTTATTGATTTAAACTTCTCTTCCAAACACCATAATACCATTATAATTTTGAATTTTTGAAACTCTTGGTATTACTTATACGACAATAAAAAATAAACAACTGGTAGTTTTTTTTGGAAGGTTTATCATTTTGATACCTTGTATTTTAAGGAGACATCACATTAATACCTTACAACGTATCAAGACAGTACCTTATATTCATTTTCGTATCTGAGTTGGTGGTTTTTGACAAAATTTTTTTCCCATTTATTAATGAATCTTAATTTAATTTTGTAAACTAAGGTAGTTTTTTTGAAAGGTTTATCATTTTGATACCTTGTATTTTAAGGAGACATCACATTAATACCTTACAACGTATTAAGAGAGTACCTTATTTTAAAAATTCATTTTGGTATCTGAGTTGGTGGTTTTTTGACAAAATTTTTTTCCCATTTATTAATGAATCTTAATTTAACTTTGTAAACTAAGGTAGTTTTTTTGGAAGGTTTATCATTTTGATACCTTGTATTTTAAGGAGACATCACATTAATACCTTACAACGTATCAAGACAGTACCTTATAATTTTTAAAAATTCATTTTGGTATATGAGTTGGTGGTTTTTGAAAAAAATTTTTCCCATTTATTAATGCATCTTAATTTAATTTTGTAAACTAAGGTAGTTTTTTTGAAAGGTTTATTATTTTGATACCTTGTATTTTAAGGAGACATCACATTAATACCTTACAACGTATCAAGACAGTACCTTATATTCATTTTGGTATCTGAGTTGGTGGTTTTTGACAAAATTTTTTTCCCATTTATTCATTTTGGTATCTGAGTTGCTGGTTTTTGACAAAATTTTTTTCCCATTTATTAATGAATCTTAATTTAATTTTGTA
>CAMOHE010055252.1:0-24388 GCA_946598075.1 Artocarpus hirsutus
GTTACTCCGGCAGGCCGAACCAGGGGAACCGGCAGGCCGACCGAGCCAGGAAAATTTTGTGATTTTCACCCATTTTAACTGTTTTGAATCCTGATTTAAATTTCAACTTTGTACAATGATTTTATAAACCTAAATGGCACACTAGAACACCATGAGATGATTTAGTATCATAGGATACCTCGGGTTAGATGCTAATGAGCTAAGTTACTATGCATTTAGGATTTGTGCGTGGATCCGCGGAGCTAACGTATAGCGGACCGGGATTACGGTGTGAGATACCGGTACGGGTATTGAGGTAGGACTTCTACCCCTTCTTTGATAGCCATTTTTAAATACTTTGGCCTCAAATGGATTTTTACGAAAATGTTTTCAAATGACTTGTTGATAAAGGATTTTCAATATCTGTTTCCTAAAACAGTGGATTGAGATGGATTTTATAATAAACTTCATAATGAATATAAATGATTACATCTGATAAGAAAAGATTTCATGAATCAGAGAGATATATATATGTATATATATTAGGGCATGATGCCATATCAGAGATCGGGTTGTGTAGTGAACAACCTTGGGGGCAGGTCCCGAAACCCAGCTGGGCCACTACGGTGGTGAGTCATGTATGGTTTGCCCAGGAAAGGAAAATGGTACTTTCTGATTGATTTATTTGAATCATTCTGATAAGATTATATTCTATTTAGTTTTACATTTAATTATTTATTCGATGATTGTTCCAGTATATTTTTATATGTTTATTTAATTTACGCAAATTCTTTTAAGATTGAATAATTTTCTAAATGTAGTCCTACTGAGCCTTTCGCTCACATTTTATCTGTTTTAAAATCTTAACCCTAGGTGGATATCAGCATAGGTTTGGAGAAGAGTCCGCCGACCGGACTTACGATCAGTAGAAGCAATTGGTAGGCTAATTTATCATTCAAGGCATGTAAGACTTAAACTTCTCTTTACTCTGGACTGTGGTTGTATCATAATATTGTCAGTACTATATGTGTGTGCACAATATGTGGGCTAGTGGGACTCATACGCGTTCCACCCCATATTTAGTTATTTTAATATTATTTCTATTTGTTTAATTATTATGGCAATTCATTTATTTCCTTAACCTTTCTATTCAAATGATTTCAAAAATTATCACATTTTTATTCATAAATTTCATTTTAAAACCCTGATTTTTAACCAAATCTTTACTTAATTAATTCAACTAAACCACCACGTCACCTCCCGTACTCCGGGGCGTGACAATCTCGGGCCAGCCTATAGGCTGATAAATGTTTGCATAGCCCAATCCACCAATATTTATGGGTCAAGCCATGTCTTGAACTGTGATGGGCCATGCCGGCTCGGCCCTTCACTGTATCAGGATAGGCCTATGTTGGCCCACGGGCCCTAGCCCCTTGTTGCATCTCTATTTTGCCTTGTGCAATTTGGAAGGATACCCCTAATAAAGCTAACCTTAAGATTTGTGCGTGTGGATATTGGAGCTTCAGATTTGTCCTTTTTAATTACTGATCAAAGGTTAAAAAAATATGCATGTTATCAAAATTGTCCCCGATAGTTAAAAAATCTAATCTACTAGATTGCCATTGGTGATCCGCCATATGCTGCTGAAAGTGTCTCTAGTTATTGACAACGCTCTTCAATTGCTGGCCGCAAATCTAGCATATTACTTTTATTTTCAACAAAAAAAAAATGATCAATTATCTCCGGTACCATCAAGTAATCTAGTAGATTATTTTTCCAATTATATGAATTTCTTACTACACCACACATCACGCCAAAAAGGACAAATTTCCATTAAAAATAAAACAAAAATAAAAAAAATAAATAATTTATACCTTAAGGGACGTTTATTTGGGGATATGACATTTGGACATGTTGGGAGAGGAAAATAAAGACTATCATTAGTCTTTTTTGGAGAAATTTCACAAATTCTCCCTAAACCAAATTATTTGTGTTAACGTATCTCCAAACTTTAAAACATCTATATTGTGCATCTATGATACCCCTTTAAATTTCCTCCTTCTGTCTGATTCCGTCAATTTTTTTTTTTTTTTTTTGGGATAACAAATATGGTTAGCCATTCTAGGCAGAAAATTGAAGTTCTAACTGTCTTGATGAAGCAGCCTCTAAAATGGCGACTTCTTTTGTTGTTACTAAGACTTTCTCTATGATTTTCCGCACTTTTAGAGGTAAAAAGTTTCTCTTTTTTTCGGGTTTGAGGTAAATGCATCTTTTCTTCTATTTTTCATTTGCCATGAAATTTCTTTTCACTTTCTGTTTGTCAGAAGTGACTAAAATTTTCTAGTGTTGGATAGATGTTTAGATTAAGACTAATATTTTTCCAGTTCTTTTAACTTGTACCTATGGAGGATCGACTAATTATAAGGTCTAGATTTTTCACTTCTTTCCTCGTAGAGGTTGCAGAAGTAAAGAAATTAAGAGATCTCATATTTCTTTTCCACCATATACAACAAATTCTAGTTTTTTCTTTTTCTTTTTTTTTTAATTGCAAAAGTAATCTTCTTTTCGTCTTTTTGGGGACAAGGGCATCTAATAAACCAAAAATATCATTACTACACAGCAAATAAATTGTCAACTCAACATTAAGGTCCAAATATTAGCGGAATACAAGCAGAGGGGGAAGTTTAGAGATGTGTCATAGATTAAGGGATATAACAAGTATGTTTCAGAGTTTTGAGCCATGTTTACACAAGTGGTATAGTTCAAGAAAATTTATAAAATTTAGAGAAAATTACATATACAACCAAACTTTTTAGTCAGTATTTTTTTATTCCACAAAAAAGAAAAATTCAAAAAAGTTATGCCACAAATTTTTACTACTATAAATTTTCCTAAATCTCTCTTTTCTTCTCTCTCCATCTAAAAATCTCTCTGACTAACCCTTCAAAAAAAAATCTCGACATCATTAATGTTCTTTGTTGTTGGCTTCTTTACCTTAGAAATCCTGCTCTGATTTTGAGCACCAAACTGTCGTAATCGTTGTCGTCCCTTGTAGGTCTCCATCTTTCTACCTCATTCTCTCTTTCTAGTTTCTCTCACCTATTCTCAATGGCTGAGAACTATGGTGAGGGGAGGAAGATTGAAGCTGGCGTTGATGTCTAGGAGCTGAATCAAAGCCATGCCAGGTCTAGGAGGTGGATCAACGATCACGACAAGTTAGGGAGGGAGATCAAAGGTCACAACTGTTCTTGGAGGGAGATCAAAGCTCTTGAGGCCGATTTTGGTGAAACCGTCAACGACTCGCTGTAGATTGTCGGATTTCGAGGTTGGTGGGCTAGGTGGTATAGGCTGATGTGTGGCAATGGCCAGTGCCGCATGAATGACGACGAATGCATAATGGCCGGCGGTGGAGTGTAGAGTCATTCTTTTTTTTTTTTTTTTTGCTATTTAGTTTTTCTATTTTGTCTTTTGAATAATTTCTATTGTGTTGTTTTTTTTGTTTGTTGGTTTTGTTAGGATGTAGTTATCGCTGGTGATGTCGTCGATGTTGGAGACAAGCCAGCGGCGACGACAAGAGAGAAAGAAAGAGAGCAGCATCGACAGTGGCAGACATGTCTTGGAAGAACACCTAAAAATGTCCTTAAGGGGCATCAAAAAATATTCCTTCGAGATATATGGACATGTCTCCAAGCGACATGAAAGATGTCCCAGTGGGACATGCGGTATGTCCCCGAGAAAGATGCAGACATATCCTGACAGAGCATGTGGATATGTCCCAGTGAGACATACGACATGTCCCTAAGGGATAAGAAATATACCCTAGAGGGACATGCAGACATGTCCTGATGGAATATACTTTAAGGTTGTGGCACGAGAATTTTTAACATTTTATGGCAAAAATAAAACTTGAGTTGAAAAAAGTGACATTTATATAAATATCCTTAAAATTAATCCTTTCTTTAGGGAAAAAAAACTGTTACGTCATTAAGTATTTTGTATTTGTTAATTTTATTGTTTTAAACCAGCGTCGTTTTGTAATAAGAAGCTTTAATTTAAGAGGGTCTGTCAAAAGTCAAGCAAGGTGCATGAGCCAAACACTCTTACCTGTTATGCCTTTTCTCATCCGGCCCATAATAGCAGCCACACTGCATTCTCTTCTTTTCGTTATCTTTATCCTTTTTTTTTTTAATTGGTAAGGAAAGTAGCTTTATATTTTCTTTCTTCCTAACAAATCTCAAACCTAATTGCTTTTATGATTTCCCTTTCTAGTCATGAATCTATTGTTAAATTCTAAATAATGGGTTAGCTTTCACTTCTTTTTTTTTTCCTTCAGATCACAGGAGGGCAGTGTTGAGACAACTGTTTCTAGCCAACATGCCTCCAAATTATATATGTAAGTAATAGGTTATGTAAATAAATAGAGCACACAAGCTTCCTAATTAATTTTTTTGCATTTACACTTGCTTTAACCACATTAATGATATCAATGATAACACCAAACATATCATAATGATAGCGACAGTCGTTTCATACACAACATAAAATTATGCAATTAATCTAATACTTTCTGGATTTAATCTTCACCTAATGATTACTTTGCCAGATTATTCTGTCACGTGGTCATTGTGTTTAATATCCATAACCTTCAAATTTTTTAACATAATTGTGACATATATTGTTTCACTATTGGGAAACCTTTCCCCCCAAATAGGGCACAAACTATAAAAGCAAAGAAACTACTGCAAGCTTTCATACAAGGCCTCCTCCAACTAATTATCTCTATTTGGTGATATAAATCACCTCATTTTTATAAAATTTATTTATTTTAATGCAATCTTCTCCGCAAAAGGGGATTTTTATCCTAATTTACTGAATGGTGTGAGCTTAATAGACCTTATAACTCGGAAGAATAAAAGACTCTTTATGATGAGGGAAGAGGGAAGAACACAAAGTTGGTTTTAACAAGGAACCAAGAGCCTGCCGCTTTAATTATTTTCGAATAGTGAAAAAACCAAACATATATACCATTGGGAAGAGTGTATATATATATATATGTATGTAATATGATTATACTTGGTTTTTATATAGGAAAGCATGGGATCTATCCTTCTAGATGCCATTTGATTAGGTTATATAATTTTCTTAGATAAAACATTAATAGTTGACCAAATCTCCTATGCATGTGCCTCTCACTGGTAATCTTCTATAAACAAACCATCTAGATATGGTTTACACGATGCTCCACAGGGCGCAACTTCCTTGCTCGTGGACATTAGTGTTGCATAGCTCTGTCTCTATTCACTACCCTGGTGGGAGCTTGGTTGTTTAGATCTCAATATCAATTTTTGTACTAAAGCCTTAAGCCTTTTTTTTTCCCTCTAATTCTTAATAAGACTTCATTTCTTAATGAAAAAATTGGGCAAATGGCCTATTTTTTTATCACCTTTCAAATAAATGGCTGAACTTTTTGAAAATTAATAAAATGACCTTTTTTTTTATGGGTAACCGTGGTACGTCATTGATAAACACTAGTATATTATTAACGTACATCATTGATTAACATTAGTAAATCACTTAATTATTAAGTATAGTCTATCACTAATAAATTGATTAATCATTATTCTACTAATAATTTATCATGGAGAAACTAATAAATTATTGAGTAAATAAACTACCAAGTTAATCAATAATGAACTAAAAATTGGTATATCATTGATGTACTATAGTTTATCAATGATATAACTTAGATTATCTACTTAGAAAGAGCTTAAAAAGGGGCCATTTATCTCCAAATCCCTTTCTTAATTAATACATTAAGGGTATGTTTATCAAATCATAAATGAATGTAAAAGAAAAGATAACAGAATTGGAAAGTAAAGTAAAATAATAGGAGTGAGTATCATTCATTCCTTTTCCAAAGTTTAGTTAATTGTTTAATGGTATAATGAGAAGCAATTTCATTACCTTTCTAGTGTTTACTTATTTAGAAATAAGGATCTTATTCAATATAATTACTAAAACATTTTTTCTTTAATAGCTATTAAATAATAACATTTGAATTTGGACATTTAAGTAAATATGATATCCTTTCATAAAGAATTAATACTAAAGAGTATGGGAGAATTGGTATTCTCTTTCCTTATTCTTAATATTATGTGGGCCCACAAAATTCTCATTACAAATTTTGTAAGTAAGCACATCATTTAAAAAGAAAGAGAATTACTCCTTATTGTTTCTTTCCCTTTGATACAAAGTAAACATGACACAAGAGTATGTATAGACCACTCTATTGTATAAATTAATAGTGATACGATTCATGCCATGTTATAGAATACAATTCAATTTGTATGTAACGTATCATATTATTTGTTAACAAGTCTAGGGTCGGCGGGACCAGAGTCTGTGTTAGGGTTAGGATTTAAGTCAATATCGAACTAAGACTAGACTCAAGGTTAATCCCAAGGTTAAGGTCGAGATTAGGCCATGAAGGGTTTTGGGCCGGTATATATTAGGATTTGATCAGAGAGGGTTCTAGGGTCAAGTCAGGACAAGGGTCAGGGTTTGTTTGGACAAGGGCCAGGCCAATCCAAGACCAAGGTAGGGATTGGTCTAGATGACATCTAAGGGGTGGTGAGGTAGGAGTTAGGACAAATTGAGTCAAGAACTAGCAATTAGTACCAGGTCAAAAAAAAAGATAGATGTCTTGTCAAGCCAGATTTGGGGGTTAGGGTCAGGACCTAGATTGTGGCCAGTCTTGGAGTTGAGTAGCGATTGATGCTAGGCAAGGTCGAGATATATTATGGGTTAGGTCAAGACAAGGTTTGGTGTTGGGTTTGGAAAAAGCCAATGGATAGGTGCTAGATCAATTCGAAATTAAGGTCATTCAAGGACTGTTGGTTTAGGTTCAAGATCAACCGAACACCAAGGTCATCGAGGTCAATTCAAGCTTATGTAATACAATGCAACCCAATATAAAAGTGCAGCTAATATTGAATTAGGTTATTAACTTCTATAATATATTACACCAAATAGCATATAATGCTATGACAATATAATACAAGATAATACACCTTATACAGTACACTATAAATCAATATAATAGTACAAGCTACCAAGCGTGGTGTAAGAACATGTTAAATAAAAGTTAAAACGATTTGCACCTGCAATGAATATTTTGCAGTATTCTTTTTTTTTTTTTTTTGTAGAAAATAAGGTTGGTTGTTTTTTGTTAACTACTATTTGACATCAGTAATAATAATAATAATAATAATAATATTTTTATATAGAGAAGTCTTATAGATAAGACCCTTTTTTTTAGCCATTTGATTTAATCCAATGGTTTAAAACTTTCAACTCCACTTAATTACAATACTCTTCCCTACACAATCAAAATTAAAATTAAAACTAAATAATTCAAAAAAAAAGGGAAAAAATTATGGAAACTCCGGTAGCCACACCCTTGGAGACATCTTATCGACAACAGCATTTAGGGAAGGGAGGAACTCATGGAGGAGGAGAGGAATCCCAAGGCAACGGAGCAATGGACCTCGCAACCCAGCAACAGAGGATCATCCAAGCAGTAGAATATGAGCTCAATGACTCCTCGATTGTCCATGTGATGCCCTGGAGAAGGGGTCAATAAGTTTTGGGTAAAGAAGATGAAAATCAATGTAAATAAAGAAAAAAGTAAGTAAGTATATATGTAGAAAGTAAATAAATATTATTGGCGGTCACCGTCACGTAAATGCCATGAAGGTAGGGCCGAGATCTTTTTCTTATTCACCATCACGTGGATGTTTACCACGAGGTGGGTGAGTAAATAAAATACAAATAACATCAGTAACAATAATAATACAAGAGCACTGAAAATCATCGTCTTTGAAATAAATGACGCGGTGGGACTCACAAAAATAAAAATGGCATTAACAGTGATATCAAGACAAGTTGTACAGTACATGTATCATACCACAGTTACATAGAAAATACCATTTCTATCCAAAAAGTCAAGTTTCGATCCTAGGACCTTTCTTCCTTTTTGAACCTAGAATGGGGATTTAAAAAAAAAAAAAGAAAAGGAAAACGTGAGCAAAAGGCTCAGTAGAATAGTTAGTTAAAAACAAGTTATTTAAAAATAACAATTATAGATAAAAATATCATTCGTAAACTAATCTCAAGATCTTAACAAAAATCAATAAATACTTACTTGAATGAAACTTGATAAAATATTACCGTACAGGTTTTGAAAATCGAAAAGGCTATCAAATATAATTCTTTTATATCAAAGATAGATATCATTTTCAACAATCATTTAAAAATCAAGGACTTGGTCAAAATAGTTTAAAAAGAGCTACCAAAGAAAGGGATAAAATATATATGTATATCCTACTTTAATTGAAATTCTAATAACATAAGCTCTAAATAAAATTCGACGTATGCTCCATATACGTTCAAAACCTTGAAAACTGCATTTAAAATTAGAAATCATATTTAACAAATATCATTATGTTAGTTTAATTATCAGTGTTCTTTTTGACTCAAAATAATCCTAACACAAAATCATAATCCTTTTTGAAACATTTCAGAATCATTAAACATTGAAAACTAGGGTTAAAATACAATTTCATATTACCTAATCGGCCTGCCGAACACCTTGAACCAGCTTGTTGAACCTACACAGTTTGGCCTTTTGAACATTCAGACCGGCCTGTCGAACTGCTACAGTTTAGCCTATCAAAGATATGTATCCGGCATGTCGAACTTCTTGAATCCGGCATGCCAAAGATTAAGTTTGGCCTGCCAAATTGGCAAAATTTAGGGACCCAAGACTTTGAGTCTCGACCTCCCCAAGCTCAAAAATCCAAATTAAGACCTGTTTTCTCAATTCAAGAGCATGAAATCATATAGAAAGCATAGAAAGTTATAATAGAATAAATTTAAAGCATTTTCCTCAAATTTAAACTCAATTTCACAATGAATTTGAAAATCTAAGAAAAATGACAAAACTTGTTTAAATCAATTTTAGCTCAAATAAAGCTTGAAGTCATTGTAAAACAAGTACTACAAACTCAAATTGAAAATTCTTTAAGCTTATCAAAGTTCAAATTGCAAAATGCAAAAAAATTCAAAACGAAAATAAAAAATTTTGAAGAAAAATGGCTAACCTCAAATCAATGTTTTTGAAGAGGATTTTCGGCTTGAATCTGTGTCTCTTAACTTCAAATCAACTGGTTTAAAGCTTGAGAATGAAACTTTGCAAAGAAAATAGGAGAGAAAGAGAGACGAGAATGAGAGACAGAGAGAGATAAGAGAGAGGGCTGAAAGAAAAAGAGAGAGAGCGTGAAAGAAAAGAAAAAGAAAGGGAAAAAAAAAGAAAGAAAAGGCCCAAGGGCGTTTTCATAAATATGGAGAAAATGTGGTATAAAAATATCATTTGGTATTTTTAAAAACTAAAAATCAAATTTTTGAATATGGCAAATGCAACAAAATTTTAAATAACTAAAACTTAACATAAAAATTATACTAACACACTTAATAATTAAACTTAATATAACTAATTCTATTCAAAAAGTTTAGGAGCGTTACAATCCAGCGACATTCAAAACTTAGTCGCGATGGTTTGCAATCTCAACTTTGTTACAATTTGGGTGATGGGAGGTTTCAACCCACAAGGATCGGGAGGCAAATTGAGATTTGTGAAAAGGGTGAGGCACGACCCTCCACTTCCAATCAAGGGTCTCTGAGGAGTTGTGACCTCCCACAAGGCTGTAGGTGACGGTTCGCGAAGAAATCATGGCCATTGTCCTCAATCTGGGGTCGTCAACTTCCGACCTCCTCTTGGGTCACCGGTGCCCCTCTATGATAGTGGCCCTTCGACATACATCATCACCAGCAATGGCAACATCACCATGGTCATTGCGACAGATCTGAGGTCAACGACTAGATCTGACGCTATTGGAGATCCACCTTTTAGACTCTTTTTTATGATAATTAATAATAATAATAATAATAATAATAATAATAAAAGGCAGTCCATTTTCATGGGTACCTATCATTTTAACCCTCATTCAGTACATGAAATTTGAGTTACATATACAACTCTAAAAGCAAGGTTTGTATTATAGTTCCATCTCAAATAGTGATATAATACCTTGGTTATTTCTTAATTAATACATAAATATCTAGTCGTTCTTATAAGATATTGTCTTAAATGATCTACTTTTTAGTTCCTTCTTCTTTTTCTGATTTTCACACAGCTGGGAAATCCACGTAGTCGAGTTGAATAAATAACAATAAATGCCGAATCCATAACATGTTTTAGTGATTCAAATCCATGTCGAAGGTAGATATGAATACCATTAATTACCTCACCATGCAAGTGAATTCCAGATTTGCTTTAGAAATTGGTTTCATATTACACTCGTACATTAATTTACGCGGCACAGGAAGGTGTGACTGAGGCCACCCCCCCACCTCTTTTTTGTTGTTGTTGTTGAAAACTTAGAAATTCACAAAAAAGTACAACGGGCCTTCTTTTTTCATAAACTCACATATGGGCGTTCAATTTAACATCCGACGACAATATTGGCCCCTGTAAAGTCACTCAAAGAGTTACGGTCCACATGTGAAACATGCATTATTCTTCAAGAAAGTTCTTTTTACCAAGTAAGTCTATTGTCTCATTAACGACTAGTCAACTCTTGTTATCCACAATTATTTAGACTAAAATTGTTGGTTAATCTTGGTTAATTCGATTTCTAGACTCCAAAGTAACTTAATGTTGTCTAGCTTAATTTGCCAACATTATCATATATATATATATATATATATATATATATTATAGATTTTTCTCAAATACGACACCCAAAACCAGTCTTGACATGTATAATATTTTTTGTTCGTGAAAGTAACATTGTTCGTACCTTCAAATAACATTCAATTTGTTTAAATATAATATTTATTGTCATGTAAGTTGGACTATATTTATTAAGTGTTATATAAAAATAAGTTAAAATGTTATATGAATATACGAATAATGTCATTATATTTATGAACCAACAATGTTATGAGTACCAGACTCATCTGAGTGCTTGACTGAAGACTATTTTTATACGAAAAATCCTTTTATTTTTCATAAGGTTAAAACCTAACTGCTCACAAAAATATAACTTCTAGTCTAGTGTGTAGTGTAGTTAATTTTTAGAATCGGACTTACTGTTTTGTTGATGGAGGTTATAATCTCATAGAGTTAAATAGAATTACTCTTCCTATACATATATATCTTTAGTAGTTGTTTGACATCTCGGTGGTTCCAACCAATAAAAAATATAAAGCTTTTAGCAGCCTAAAATAAAAAATAAAAAATTACTATAATATAAAATATTTATATATTATAATTTTTAAATCAACTTTTTAATTTCAACCCCTATTTCAAGCACATGTTAGTTTGGTGGTACTAATTTGTGGTACTCACTGGTGATCACCGAGTACGTAATCTCTAATACTTGTCTTTTCAACTTCAGCATATACATAACATAACGACGTTACACCTTTCTGCCAAGAAAGTTAAAAAGTAAAAAAGAAAAAAAGGGAAAAAAGAAGGGAAGAAGAAGAAGAAGAAGATCAGAGATAAAGCGAGAAGGTGTGTGACTGTGGTGAAAGATATTATCAGAACATGGTGGCAGCAAATCACATGGAAGTCTAACAAGGGTGTAGGGGCAGTTAGATACTTGATCGTCTGGTCAAAAAATTTAAGAGACGTCACCTTCAAAAACTTAAAAGAATGACCATTTTCAAACCCTTCATTTGTGCTCTTCTCCTCCCATCTCTTTGGCGTGTTTCTCGTTGGAATGTGTGCTCAGAATCTCTCTTTCATACACACCCACCCCTTTCATACACGCATATAAATCTTTATAGTTTATTTATACTCCTATATATTATTAATCCCCAACTAGATTTTACTCCAATCTATCCCCCCAATCCTATTCATTTGAATTACCACTTCCATTTCCATACAAAAAATTTGGAAAAGAATTTTGACCTAATATTAGAGTATAATCAAATTTTATTACAATTTCGAACTATCAAATTATATTTATATACATTTTTTTTACAATGACATAAAATAAAAAGCACGCAAAATTGATAATTTTTTTTGGCAGGGAAGAGTCTCATTTGTATAAAAAGAAAGCAGTCACTTTATAATTTTTAATTTTATTTAGTGGCCCATCCTACATATGCCAGCTTGATCAGTTGCACATATATGTATCTTTAACTAGGCTAGCAACTTTCTTTTCTCACCAAAGAGTTGTATGGGAAAGAAAGCGTGTTATTAAGATAAATCAAATTCCCCACAATATTGACGTACAGCCCAAGTACTGAAAAATATCGAAAAAAAATATATAATTTGAAAATTCTATACATCAATTTTTACAAAAAAGGAAAAAAAAAAAACCACGAATTCATATTTGCTCAAAGCAATTAAGATATATATCTTAATATTTATGTCTCTCCCTTAGCTCCTTAATCGATCTTACGTACCAAAAAAAAAAAAAAAAGATGATGAATAATGTTTAATTGCTACAAGATTTCGATTCATGGGAACTGGATATTTGTGACTTTTTAGTGGAAATAGTGCTGCTCCGGCGCCCATGGCCAAAATCCTTGTTGATGATCTTGATCGACAACGTTAACGTTAACGCCGCCATTGACAAACATGTTGCAGAAGCTTTCGTGATCCGACGGTTGGACGGCCATTTGATGAGAACGATGATCATGATCATGATTAACGGACCTTGAGGAGCCTTGGACTAGGAGTTGGGTTATGCTTGTGGGTCTTAGAGTTGATGGGAAGAGGGTGGGTTTTCCATTTAGGACTTGATGAGAAGAAGAAGATGAACAAGTGTTTATTACTTGTGTAGTAGTAGCAGACCTTGAGATATTATTGTCTAATAAGTTGACATTATCTGAACTGTACTCACTTCCATTGTTACTCCATGAACCCTCACCTTCTAATTTCTTGTTATGATTTTCACGCCGGCCTTCATTTGAATCTCTAGTACTGCCACCTTTTAAAGCTGACAACTGTGTGATCATTTCAAACCAAGAGAATCAATATTGGGAGGAAACATATATGGAATATATAGTGCACATATAATACTCGCTAGATAGCTATAGAATTACTCTGAGACTTGTGGAATAATGGTTCCAACCAAAGGTTAAAACCGAAAAATACTTTACCAGTTTAAATTTTATGAGAAAAAATGCTGTAGCAAAACTTAATTGAATCAAAGCCTTTTGATTGGAACCAGTGTTTCTAAATACACTGTGGGCTTATATTGTCAAGGTTTTGATTTAGCACCTAACTATCTTAAGTTATAAAATTCTGCTACTAGCTAGGTATTTTAATGATTAAATTATATACATATTTGCAACTAGGTCTGCTTGAAAGCAACTTATAAGATTAATCAATAACATTTTTTTTAACTTGAGATGCAAATTCTCTGACAATAAGTACTAAATAAGAATCAAAATAATAATAATAATAGTATTAACATTAACAGATGATCAGTTGGCCTTTTATATATGCACACTTATAGATCCAGAAACTCGATCGCAGCCAATGCAATTAATTTATATGTTTACGTGTTCACTGAAATCTTAGCGCAAAAAGTGGTGTGTTGTGTGTGTGTGTAGACACAGACCATATGCATGTGCTGTGAAGTTAAATGCACAAAATTAAAATAGGCTCCCTACTGATCAAATTCAAAAGTCCAGACATTAATAGATATGACTAAAGAGGGGAGAAAAAGACCAAAGAAGAAGAAAATGCAAAACAATCTGCGGAACTAATTGAGCATGAAAGAAAAACGGCTAGCTAGCCAGGAATTCCTTTTTTTTTTTTAAATAAAAAAAGGGAAAGAAAAAGCAAGAAAGGCAAGGAAAGAAGAAAGGTCACTTTGCTATCTTCCTCCACTATTACTGCCACTTCTCTTGATTGTCAAAGTGCCTCAATTTCACAATAAATTAAGTCAGATCAAGTAGAGAGCCTAGCTAATTATTTGCAGGCTCCTTTCTCCCTCTTTTTTGTTTCTTTCCTTTTTTCCCCTTTTTGGGTGCTTGATCAAATTCAAGCTAGAATTTAAACAAAAAACATCATATATAATTTTTTAAATATTAAAATTCAAAACATGTATATATATATATATATATATCATGAAATTATTGTATACTATTGGTTAATTAAGTTTGGCCCTAATATATGTCTATTAGAATACCTGAGCATGAAGCCTCTTATTCTGAGCTTGCAGAGCATCATTATCAGCCTTAAGAACATCATACTGCTTCTTTAAAACATCATAATCCTTCTCAAGCTGTTTGGTTTTCCATCTGGCTCTTCTATTCTGAAACCAAATAGCAACTTGCCTTGGCTGAAGCCCCAAGGCCTTTGCAAGATGCATTTTCCTCTCAGGCTCAAGCTTGTTTCCCATCTCGAAGCTCTTCTCTAAAGTCTTCACTTGCTCCAGATTCAGCCTCTTCTTCTTCTCTCCGATGCTCTGAGATGCATCGTCTGACAACGCCTCGTCTTCTCCTCCTCCTCCTCCTCCTCCTCCTCCATGCATCAACAATTCCTCGCATCTGTTGCGATGATTATGATGATGATCGTGGAGACCGTGATCGTCGATGCCCGAAAATGACATCGATCTCTTCATCATCAAAAACGGCGGCGCGTGCTGACCACCACCTGCAAATTAAGATCATATATAGATATAATATATATATGTTATATTGTACATACACCCCATAAAACCCCAAATCTTATGATGAACATGTGTGTGTGCGTGTGTGTGTGTGTGTGTGAGAGAGAGAGAGAGAGAGAGAGAGAGAGAGAGAGAGAGAGGTTACCATGGATGTGTGGATGAGGGTGAGGGTGGTCTTGATGAGGATGACCTTCTTGGTGGGATTGGAACATGAAACTGTGTGGTGGGAAGGCCATGTCAATGCATAACTATTGAGCTTGATATTTTAAATTTATATCTCTCTTTTCTTTTTATTTCTTTTTTTTTTTTTTTGGAAAGTTTGTGAGAGTCTTTAGTTTATAGAAATATAAGAAGCGTTGTGAGTGTGGAAGATGGTGTGGCTCTTACTTTCATGGTGACAGGATTTTCAGACAGAGGGTGAGAAAGCATGAATGGGTTAATATGGGTGCAGAGACTACTGAAAGACAGCGAACTTTAGGTGTGAGAGAGAGAGAGAGAGAGAGAGAGAGAGAAAGAAAGAGAGTGAGATCCATATCATAGGGATGGGTCCACGAAAGCTCCCTTTGTGATATAATATATACATTTAGACCCTACTTTCTCTCTCTTCTTTGTTCTATCTCCTCTTCAAATCATATGAACTACAACTAATTAATGGGATTTCCGGATCAGCTTAGCTTGGTAAATCTGAAAGTTAAATTATATATACAATTCATGGCCGCATACTTCCAAGTATAGTTTGGCGATAAATTGGTAGAATATAAGTCCTATTATTTCAAAAAAAAAAAAAAACAATAAATAAATTAGCTAACTAATACATTCCTCAAAGCAACATAAATGTTAATTATTAAATTATTTTTTATGATAATAATCGCAAAGAACAAAACATTTTCCATAAGTCCAACAAATTGAAAGAACTTAAATTTAATGGACAAAAAAGAAAGGATTGCCTCCCTTGCTAGAGTTTCATTCAAACCCTAGTGTTGCCGCCTTATAGCCACACTTGGCAGCGGCTCTTTATCGACTTTGTCTCCACTAAATGACTTCTTCAACCGTCTCTCTTGTAGATCATCTTATAGTAGGCATGTTTAGGAGGGCTTTCTAAAAGCTATTTTTAACTTTTTGAGCTTAAAAGCTGCTATTAGAAGTGTTTTTCAAAATAATTTCTTAAAAGCACTTTTGAATTAGATTTTAAAACTTATACCAAAGTTTTGATAATATATTTAAAACTTTATTATAACATTTTTATTACCTATTTAAAAATTTAAAACCATTATAAACTACTTAGCTTCTTTTCAAATATGATTTTAAGCATTTATTAAAAAAGTATAACTTTTACTTCTTTTCTTTTCTTGATTAAAAGCAAAAGCAAAGGCAAAAGCCAGTCAAATAGGCCCAGCATTAACTCTAGTTCCCACCAATTTTATTCTAACCCTCAAGCACGTGAAACCACTTCTCCTCATGCATGTGAAGTCGCTTCTCAACAAACTTTTTTTTTTTTTTTTTTTTGCCTTTGATCGGTAAATCCTTCTTTGTTTCTTCTAATAATTTTTTTAAAGAAAATTATGTTAGATAGCTTTTCTATATATAAGCACTCAATAACGTTAACATGAATCACTTTAGTCGTTCAAACAAACCTCACATTTTAATTTTAAGATGCAAAACAATTATAATGGTGTGAAATTGTAAAAGTTATAATTCATGACATAATATGATAAAATGTAAGTATTATTATTGGTGTCATATAACATTAGCATCAACTTTTCTCATGTTTTGAGTTGAGTTAAGTTTATTAAAGCTATAAATTCAGGTTTTCTGCTAAATTGTTAGAAATCTAGGATAAGACTTAAAAGTACTTGGACATAGCTATGATCACATTGTAATGCCCTTAAATTTTTCGAATAGAATTAGTTAGTGTAAGTTTAATTATTAAGTGTGTCAATAAAATTTTTTATGTTAATTTTCGGTTATTTAAAATTTTGTTGCATTTGTCATATTTAAGAATTTGATTATTTGTTTTTAAAAATACCAAATGATATGTTTATACCACATTTTTTCTATATTTACAAAAAGTCCTTGGGCCTTTTCTTTTTCTTTTTCCCTTCCTTTTTCTTTTCTTTCACGCTCTCCCTCTTTTTCTCTCAGCCCTCTCTCTCGTCTTTCTCTTTCTCTCATTCCCATCTCTCTTTCTCTCCCATTTTTTTTGCAAAATTTCATTCGCAAGCTTTAAACCCGTTATTTTAAGTTAAAAGTCGGAGATTCAAGCCAAAAATCCTCTTCAAAAAGGTTGATTTAAGGTTAGCCCCTTTTCTCCAAAATTTTTATTTTTGTTTTGAATTTTTATGCATTTTGCATTTCGAACTTTGATGAACTTAAATAATGTTCAGTGAGTCTGTAGTACTTGTTTTACAATGAATTCAAGCTTTATTTGGGCTAAAATTGATTTAAACAAGTTTTTATATTTTTCTTTGATTTTCAAATCAATTGTGAAATTGAGTTTAAATTTGGAGAAAATAGTTTAAACTTGTTCTATAATGGTTTTCTATGCTTTCTGTATGATTTTCATGATTTGGGAATTGAGAAATCAGGTTTTAATTTGAATTTTTGAGCTTGAGAAGGTCGAGACTCAAAGTCTAGGGTCCCCAGATTTTGCCAGTTCGGCAAGCCGAACTTGATCCTTCGGATGTCAGATTCAAGAGGTTTAGTAGGCCGAATTCATATCTTCGGCAGATCGAATTATAGCATTTTGGTAGGCCGATCTAGATGTTCAATAGGCCAAACTATACAGGTTTGGTAGACTGAACTAGGATGTTTGGCAGATCGACTGTAGACTTAAAAAATTATATTTTTCTTCGGATTTTCAAGGTTTAATGATTCCAAAATGTTTTTAAAAAGATTATGATTTTGTGTTCGGATTATTTTGAGTCAAAAGGCACACTGATAATTAAACTGATATAATGATATTTGTTAAATATGATTTTTAATTTTAAATGTAGTTTTCAAGGTTTTGAATGTATATGGAGCATACATTGAATTTTATTTAGAGCTTACGTTATTAAAATTTAAAATGAGGTAGGATATTTCTATCACTTTCTTTGGCAGCCTTTTTTTAAACTGTCTTGGCCAAATGCTCTATTTTTAAATGATTGTAGAAATAATTTTTGTCATGATTTTGAAGAATTATATTTCGATATTTTTTTTGGATTTTCAAGACCAGTACGGTGACTTTTTATCAAATTTTTTACACGCAAGTATTTATTTATTTTTGTCAAGATCTTTAGATTTGTTTACGAATGATATTTTTATGTATGATTATTATTTTTAAACAAATTATTTTTAACCAATTATCCTACTGAGCTTTCCGCTTACATTTTTCTATTTTTTTTTTTAAATCCCCCTTCCAGGTTTGAGGAGGAAGGATGGTCCCAAGATCGAAACTTGGCTCTGTGGGTTGAAATAGCATTTTCTTTAGAACTGTGGTACAATACGTATACTGTAGACTAGTCCCGATTTTGTCGTCTATATTAGATAGATATATATTACGATTTATTTTGTAAATGATGATTTACAGTGATTTTGTTATTATTATTATTAGTATTCGTATTTTACAATATTGTTTTTCGTCTTTGTAAGTCCCACTGTGTCATTTATTTCAAAGATGATGGTTTTCAATGAATTTATATTAATTATATGATTTGCTGTTACTTACCTACCCACATTCGTGGCTAGCTTCTAGGTGATAGTAAATAATAATGACACTTCGATTGTCTACCTTCGTGGATTTATGTGATGGTAACTATCGATAATATTTAATGATAATAAATGATATTAATTCATTTTATGAGTAAATTTACTCTATTTTCCTTACTTTTATGTTTTTTTCTTTACTTACTCTATTTATTTCCATCTTTATTACTTAAAACTTACTGACTCTCTTCCTGGGCGTCACACACATCTTACCCAATTGAATAAAAAGTGCAACATTGTCGGAAATATTATGTGTGTATTAATGATGTCATGGAGTAGTTTTTAGCTAGCTTGTTGGTTTTTGTAGTTTTTTGCTATAATTGGGATGATGTTGGATCGACAGAATGGAGCAAAAACAGCCTCTCCATTTAGCCATCAAAATGACATTTCCAAGTTCCAAGGCACACGTACATGTGTGACGAGGAAACTTGGCAACATGGAAAATCCAGAATCCAAGGCAATCAAACAATAAAATACAAAAGCTAAAACAAAGTCTCCCCCTCAGACATTTGTTTAATCACATTCATATTTGGTGGAACTTGCATTATTCCATTATTTTAATTTATTGACGTGAGTCGTCTGGCATTTGCTGGAGAATTTTGGTTATTTTGGAAGATCCATATCAACAGTGAATAAAGGTATACATGTTTATGCGTGTGTCACCTTGGGCCTTGAAATCAAATTATTAACTACTAGAATTTTCGCACATCGTAAGGGCCAAAAAAATTTATTTTTAATTTATCTCATTTTTCTAAGAAATATAACTATATTGTGAATGTTCCTCATATTTGATGATTTCAGGAAATACCGCTGGTGGAAAGGGAGGTAGCCAAATGGATCTATACATACACATATATATGTCTACATATATGAATATATATTATATGTTGTGCTTGTGGCCTCTATTTACTTCTTGTTTAATCCCCATAAATGGAATCTTGGATCAAATCTCCATCCTAACTTGACAGGTAGTTTATCTGCTGATTGCCTATAAGAAATATATACCAGTTGAATCAAATATATATATATATATGTATGTATTAACAATATTTCAATTAAATCATATCTTTATATATTATATCGTACATACAATTATTCATTGACTTGACACATGATGACTTATCCGCTAGCCTCTAAGAAACATTAGCTTCTTATTTACTAAAACAACTTAAAGTTGTAATAAAGCAATTAGTTTACGGACGAGATCCATCCTCCAACGATATAGAAGATGAGGAGAAAAAGTGAAGTCAAATTCCATCAAAGTGTTTTTCAACCCATGCATTATTGGATATAATAAGGGGGCAAAAATATTTCAACTGTTCTATTTATAATTACCCCAATCCAAGATGTCAGATTCACTGTTGATGGTGCTTAATTTAACACTAATTTTACTATTCAACACTTTGCTTCGACCATTTATAAACTACTATATACCAAAAGTGTGTTTAACATAAGAGTTTAAATATAAAAATTTAGTTCAAACTCATGTCATTATAGTGCTTTTTTTTCACTAAATTCAAAATTTTGTCATACGAACTCAATTTTTTTTTTTGTTCAAGCCTATTTTTCAAATGGCGTATAAATTGCCCCAAAGGTCAAAAAGTTAAAAAAAAAATGAACATTTGCTCATGAGAGTGACATTGTTGAGCAAGCTCAAAAGGCATTTTTTTTCATAGAACTAAAACTAGCTAGGGCATCTTTCCCCTCCTTACTCAATCGTCCTCACTCTCTTCCTTATTTTTCTTCACTTCTCTAAGGAGTAGAAATAGGGCTGAAAAAGGAAAAGTATTCAGACGGTATGTTATCATTTATCCATTGATAGAGAAATCATTAGTTGCTTTCACTTTTGTAGCGCAAGTGTATCCAGGGAAACTAAGTGACCCACTACCCCAATTCATATATATATCAATATCATATATGTATGTGGTGAGAGAGAAAGAGAACGGGGGTCCCACCAAATGTACTACTTTAACCCTGGCCTACCTACAACAAAGCTCCTCACATGCTTTTATTGGAAGCTTAGGGCTTTTTTAGGGGGAGGTACCCCCTTAGAAATAGGGGTGGATCCATGTTATATTCCTTGTTGCTCCAAATTATTAAAAATTATAATAATAATAATAAAAAAGAAAGTGGTCTGAACCTTCTCCACATGGCCTCCTGTTCCCATGTGCCCTGCTTCAACTCCCCCCTTCTCTCTCTTTCTCTCTCTGACGGAGATTCTTCAACCACAAACCTTCTCTCTCTCTCTCTCTCTCTTAGTTTAATATATACATATTTTCATGTATGTACCTAGAGTGCTAGAGTAGTACTAATCCTACTATATATGCTATAGCTTGTAATTCATAAAATTTATTATGATGTATTCACCTCCCTCCAATTGAGTTCCATCTCTCACTTTTTAGTCAACTCGATCATTCTAAATTTAATTATTAATTAGTTTCATTTCAGTAGTACTGCTTTCTCCCGCCAAAGCACAAAAATACCTAACAATGTCTACATAAATATCAAGTTTTAAGAGAACAATATACATACATATTCTTATTCCAAGAATATAGCCACTCAAGAGAGAGATGAATTGAGATTTAAAAACTTTTTCATAATTATTGGAATTTTTTAAATTAATTGCACAATTAAGTAAAACAGAAAAATAGCAATTGTGATAAACCTCAAACAAAAAATATATGCATTAAAGTAAAGAGTTAAGGATAGAGAAATGTAAATATCATTTATAGTGGTTCGGCAATATGCCTATGTCTACTGTTAGCAAGCAAAGTTTTAACTCGCTCTTTTCTACTATCACGACTGTCTTTATGATATGATCACTTTTTATAGAATCCGGTGACTCCACAACCTCATACAACTGTCAATTTTATATGGAGATTGACAAACCAAAACAACCTGTCAATTTTATATGGAGATTAGCCAACCAAAAACAACCCCGAACTTGCGAAGACTTTGGAAACCTATTTCACTTGATTTACAAGGATTGAAAACTTTTAAGCACTCACTTTTAACTTTTAAAAATGGATAGAATGCAATTTAGAACAAACTAAGAAAATAAATAAGTACATAAGAGGAGTATTTAACAAGTTTGACTCAAATATCGATCAAAACCTTATAGAATACTTAGAGATTGATACAATAATAATTCTAGGTGTTCTTAATGGTCAGTAAGGTCAAAAATGAGGTTATTTGTAAGCAAACATTCGAAACTGGTCGTTTATGACCGTTTGAAGTGCATTTCTAACGGCTAGAAATATAGTCGTTGGACATTGTGGTCGACCCCAATACACTGGGTGCTGTCGACCCCATTGCAGGAGAACCAGCCCATATTAGGCTAGTGCGGTTGACTGCCATGCAATGGCTCGATTGGCTGCGCCTCTACAGTTAGTGTAGGTTGCCGATTTTGGTTTTAAAATCACTTTAAGTTTAAAACAATTTTAAACATTTTAAAACCATTTCTAAATCAGTTCTAAGTCATGGAGTCATGTAAAAACAATTTAGAACATAATTTCAAGACTTCAAATTTTTTTAACTTAATTTAAAACTCTTAATATAAAAAATTAAAACATTTCATATTGAGTTTAAAATAAAAAAAAAATCAACTTTGAGGCAAATGAACTTAATAAACTTCTCATGCATGCTCTAATATCGTACAAGCTTAGAAATAAAATAAAACCTATTCTTCATGCTTGTTGATGCTCTATCTTCAAATTTCAAGCTCTCAATAGTTGATCCTTTGTATTTAATTGCTTTCAAGTCTTGATGGAGAATTCTTGCAATTATTAGGAGTTGCTATAAATTATTTCTTTATAAAATAGCTCTACACACTCAAGATAAATCATTAGTGCTCAAGTAATAAATTGTTTGTTGTTATCAAAACAAAAATAAATATGTCATTTGAAATCTTGGAGCTAAAACACACATAATATATATATATATAGACACACACACACTCATCATGCATAAGAGAGAAATATTTAGGGGAGTGTTTTGGACGTTACTGCTAGAATTTTGATGTTAATTCACAACTAGCGAAAGGGAAAAGGACAGTCATGAGGGGCTATGTTATGTGCCGCCTATGAGACAAAAAAATTTGCTACAACTTTCATTTTCTTTGGTTTCTAGTCCTTTATACATCTCTCGATGTTCCCTTTTCAAAAATAGGGAGGGGCAAAATAAAAATTAAAAAAAAAAAAAAATTTTCTTGTATATTGAGATAGCTAGTCACTTAGATATCATAAGCTTTAATTAATTAGCTAGCCAGAATGCTCTTCCTTCAGGCCGATTGGGCAAAAGCTTAAGGCCACCAAATAATTAAGGGCCCACATTAATGAAGACTTGCAATAAAATACAGGGAAATTTTCATAAGTGTCATAAGATTTACATTTTATAAATATCATATGTGTTAAGTTGTCACATATTCATTTGTGACATAACTTAACATGTAATATAAATGATAATATAGCATACACTTTTCTATGTATAGTATAAATAAACATAAAACTTTTAAAAATATGGCAGAACATGTAATTTCTCTAAAATATACCTAATTATTATGATTATTTACAATAAAACTAAAAAAATAACAAATGTTTTTCTTTAAAAAAATTAACAAATCAGAAATCATGTTGTGAGAATAACTTCCACCTTAGAATTTAAAATTCTTGGACTATTTTAAACACAAGAAATCTTATTTTTATTTGAGAATATCAAAGTCAAATTTTTTGTTTATTTCAAACTACACAAATAGTTTTCTTTTTTTAAACTTAAACGCCTTTATTTCTTTGTTTTTTCTTTCTTTCTTTCTTTCTTGCTTTCTTCTTTACATAAATGGTTATGGCTGCATATAGACAACTGAATATAATATACGTCAACATTCAACCAGCTATACTTTACTGTTTTTAAGGAGTTTCTAATTACTTTTCTACCAAAACAAATCGTTATGAACTAATGGTTACATACATTTACTTATAATACATATAGCACAATTCAAAATTATCTAATATACGCACTACAAAAAATCAAAAAATAAAGAGGGAAAAAAAAAGAAAAAGCTCTAATCTCTTTTAAGTGTCATCTCTCTTTTTACTAATATTCCCACACTCATCCACATTTTTTAAAAAAAATTTTAGTTCTATTCTTTTCATGCCATATCTTCTTTCATACTTCTTCATTGCCAATTTATTGATTATTATTGTTTCAGTTTTGTGATAACTATTTTTTGCTTATTATATTTTGTGTTTTGTTGAGTAATAATTTCGTTTTTAAACCTAAATTTTTAAGAACAAATGTATCAAGAAATATTAAATAAAATAGCTATATGTCTATTAAAAAACTGGATATACTTTAATATTTAAAGCTTTTATTGACAATAGGTTTAAAATGAATTTTTTGATAAATTTTATGTCTTTATTTTCTTTAATATGGAAAAAGGCCCTTTTTAAAGGCCTCATACGTGCTTCAACCGACCATGGATAGACTATCATTTTTTACCTAGAAGACGATATTACCCATGCACAATATACACATTCGTAACGCATAGTACTAGCGATGGTAACAGAGCGGATTTGGAACATAGAAGTCTTCTTGCCAAACCATCCCGTGAAGAAAAACAATCGACATCACTGTACTGTTATCTATGTCTTGACATGGATAAAGAGGTATCACTGTACTGTGATAACAGTGCGGCGGTAGCTAATGCTAAGGAACCAAGATTTCACAAGAAGACTAAGCATATTGATCGAAAGTATCATGTGATAAAGGACTTCGAGGGCGGGCAAGTCAAGGTGTGCAAAATCTCATCAGAGGACAATTTAGCTGACCCATTCACGAAGACACTTACTGGGAGAGTCTTCGAGAGGCATGTGGAAGCTATGGGGATGCGAGATTTGTCATATTTACTCACT